>JBBPKC010000068.1:42152-76782 GCA_038089055.1 Tylopilus aff. balloui | reverse complement strand
ATGCCGGCCGCCGCGAACCGCTTTACGGCGGGGGCTTTCAATTTCACCGTTGGGCAGTGTCCTGGTTTTGCCTTGCTAAGACACTCACCCCCATCGTCCCATGTGACGTGCGTGGCGCATCACGATCGACGGTCTGGAGGCGGCGTTATCACCGACATGGCATCTCAGCCCCAGTATTAGTCCACCAAGGCAGAGGGGAAAAAACACGAGGCGGAAGACCGGGCCTCCTGGCATGACGCGTGTCACTACACAAGCCGCTCGTAAAGTTCAGAGTGGCATGAGAAGGGGCCCAGGCGAGGGGGAAAGTAGAGCCGAACGAAACCGAATCGCGTTTTGGCTCATCATCTCGGGTATCTCCGTCCTCGCGAAGAGGAACCTGTACGGCGAAATAGGGGGGAGGAGGAGCCGTGTGGCAACGCCTCGCCTGGGGATACCTGTGTGTGGGGGGTCTCACGAAAACGAGCCTGTGGTCCAAGTTGAGACGCGGGAAAGCGGTGGCCCCCAGAGGATATACAGGATGGCAACACCATGCTGTGATGACTGCCTCCTTATTGGCAACAGATCTCGAACGCCATCTGTTGAGTCAACACTGACGAGTGTATGGCGGTGCTGTCCCTTTTTTTTTCCCATTCCCTTCTCAACGGACGGAGCGCGCGCTGAGAAGAATAAGTGCGGACGGATGGGGCTCGGGGGTCACACCCAGGATTTAGGGCAACTGATCCCAGGGACAATCGCCAGGACCCGGATCGGCATGGGAAGCAATATCGCGATTGCGACTCTTTGCGCCAATCAACCACAGGCAATGGAGGAGGGGGATACGGAACGTCGTTGATGCGGGCACATCCGATTACCACGGCGACTAGCAGACCCTCATATGACCTCTCCCGGGCCACCCGCACGACGAGATATCATAGCCTTGTTTTTGTTTTTTTTTGTTTTAATCAGACTGGATCTGGGCGTTGTAAATGTGTCCCTACCGGGTTCCCGCGTTCGACCCCTTCTCTCTCCTTCCAAGCCGTCGGGTGCACCGCCCGTGCGAGCAGCCACCGCGGAATGTGTTGGGCAGTGGGCCGTCTTCGGAACTGAAGGCTTCGAATTCCACAGAGGTTTCACGCTTCCGCACCAAGGTAACACCGGAGGGAGTGCTTCGTGAGACCCTGGACAACCCGAACGAACACTCGAAAGAAAAATGGCAGCGAACGCTCAAGGGAAACCTCCTTTGGGGATTCGCGTGTCGCGTCAAAAACTAGGGCATGGCCCATGACAGCGTGTACCACCCGGATGGCGGCGACGGCAGGCTTTTACCCTGATCCGTCTTTTAACATCAGCGGCCAAGACCGACTCGGAAGCCATCGACATTTGGTTCGCTGAGAGGAACGGAGCTTTCAATCTATGGGTCGCATTTATCGACAACGCCAGTTCCCTTGGAGAAAAGGCGGCGTACGAGTCGTCGCCTCCCGAAGGCTGTCAAAGGAGGGGAGGAAGGGAGATTGCCTCGGCTGGCTGGTAGAGAAAACCACGAAGAAAAAAATGAGGACAACAAGGCTCCACGATGCCACTTCTCGCTCCCACTCTACGCCCGACATTCGCCTCGTGGACACAATGAACGTCCTCTTCATTGTGGGCGCTCGCCAGGGGGGCACTTTTTATTGCTCGAATCGTATCGGCCTCATCCCTTGATGCGGCTCCACTGACACAATCATTCGTTGGCGGATGCTGATCGGAACATGGTCCACAAGTCTTCCAGGGAGGAGGGAAATGTCATCCCTGGTTATTATCCCATCGTGCTACACCTCAATGCAGCAAAGGCACGGCGATGGCCAGGAAAAAAGAAAAACACCCCGTCAAGCTGCCGTATGTCCTGCCTCTAAAAGTGGGTAATCTATCCGTTCTCGACGATGTCGCGCGCTGTCTTGTTCACAGTGTGCCTTCGCTAGCAACCACTCTGACCAAGGCAACCTATTCTGCTCCCTTGTCCCCGATCTTTGCGCGGTGCGATACGCCGCTTCCCCCAGTTTGCGCCTTGCAGATGTTCATACCTAGGTATGGCTCCTTGAGGACGTCACTCGTCTGGTATTACTGGGCCGCTTTCGATGCTGACGCTAGTATCTTTAACGTGACCCGCCGCGTGTCGCCGTTGCCCAGCATTTGTATGACCCCTCAACACGGCTACCAGCTCTGATATTACCATCCATTCGTCGTGCCTCTGCAGCATCGCGCCTCGTCGGGGTCGTTACTTCCCTCCAGGCCTTTTCACCGTCATGTCTTTCTGTATCGCCCCTACGCCACCTACATCTGCGCAACACGCCAAAACAACTGGACATGCTTCAGAGCCATCATCGGCTTGCCGCTAACAGGTAGCCTCTCGGTGCCCGCGACAAGCGTTAGCCGCATCCTGATCTTCTTCGCTTGCACTTTGACGACCTGTGTGGCTAGCCGACTCGATGGTTATCGCAGTCTCACCCTGAGGCATGCTAGGCTCGATGATATGCTTACTGGCTGCCCCAGGTGTTCACCTATACCGTGTGTTGTGTTGCTCGCACGCTTCACCATGGTTGCTCTTTGCCAGCACGCTCGCCGTCGAGTAGTACATCGATATGGTCTGGTAGATGAACGTACGAGAATTCTTGATTTTGTGTCCCTCTCTCCTACATTTGAGGTCACAACATCCATATCGCACTACCCGCAGGGGCTTGTTCCACGATCCCAAGAGAGGAATCATGCGCAACACCGGACGGAAGCGTGACCACTAATCACGTGCGTTTGCGATCCCGGCAGCGGTATCCGGAAAGAGCAAACACATGATTTGGCGCCAGCGCTTTCGTTGATGAGTGTTTGCGTTCGGCCCGAGCTGTATAAATATCGCGTTTAGCTCTTGTCAACTACCTCTCTTCCCCTCAGATCGTCCTGACATGTCTAACCCAAAGACGAGAATACTTGCAAAGCATGACAATGATGTCGTCATCCTCGCGGCAGTTCGGACTGCAATTACCAAGGTACCACCCCTCATAACCCCAGCCATCCACTGTCTTGATATGTTTTCCGTAGGGTAAGAAGGGCGGCTTTAAGGACACACGACCCGAGGAACTCTTGTCAGGCATATTACGCGCGGCATACACCAAGGCACGTGTAAACCCAGCTCTGATCGAGGGCATTGCTGTGGGTAATGTCCTTCCACCCGGTGGCGGCGCCAACGGAGCCCGAATGGCTGCCCTGCACTCTGGCATCCCAAATACAACTCCAATCAACACCGTCAACCGACAATGTTCGTCTGGCCTTACGGCCGTGAACCAGATCGCCAACGAAATATCATCGGGCCAGATCGACATCGGGATTGGTGAATTTTGCCCTCGCATCGTCCGGCTGCCTCTGAATCCACTTATATTGGCTGACTATCAGGGGCTGGCGTCGAGTCTATGACGTTCGGTTATGGTGCTGCGTCGCTTCCTGAGGGCTGGTCGCCTTCTGTTCTTGACAACAAGGAATCGGAAGATTGTCTCCTCCCAATGGGCATCACCTCGGAGAATGTGGCCGCCGACTTTGGCATTTCTCGGGAAACGCAGGACAAGTTCGCTGCAGAATCATTCCAGAAGGCTGCAGCCGCCCAAAAAGCCGGCAAGTTCAAAGACGAGATTGTACCACTCAAGGTCAAAGTAATCGACCCTAAAACCGAGAATGCCCTAGATGTTATTGTGGACGCAGACGACGGTATACGCGACGGTGTTACCGCGGGAAGCCTTCAAAAGCTAAAGCCTTCTTTCAAGAAGGACGGATCGACCCACGCAGGTAAGCCGACACCGACAGGCTGCTGCGCATACGACTCAATTTCATCTTTTCTAGGAAACGCCTCACAGATCTCCGACGGTGCTGCAGCGGTTGTTCTCGCTCGCCGCTCGGTCGCCAAACGGCTTGGCCTTCCCATCGTCGGCAAATACATTGCTGCTGTATCGGTTGGCGTTCCACCTCGGATCATGGGTGTGGGGCCTGCCTACGCCATTCCGAAAGTGTTGGAAAAGACTGGCCTGTCCAAGAATGACGTGGACTTTTACGAGATCAATGAAGCCTTTGCATCACAAGCCGTCTACTGTATAAACAAACTTGGAATTCCATATAGCAAGGTGAACCTGAATGGTGGCGCTATTGCCATTGGGCATCCCCTCGGTTGCAGTACGTCGTTCTCGTCATTTGTGCGACCATGATGCGGCGGTCTCATTCTATTGCCATAACTGCAGCCGGAGCACGGCAAATTGCTACCGGCTTGAACATTGCGAAGCAGAAGAATGAAAGAATATTTGTGACGAGCATGTGCATAGGATCCGGAATGGGTATGGCCGCTGTCTTCGTCAGCGAGCACTAATTATGTCTGGCTACGTTAATCACACTGTGTTGCCCACTACTCTGTTTCTGGCCCGAGACTTTGTCGAGGTCGTAACCCGGCATTCAAGCACGAAGAGTCAACCAAATCCCGTTTCATTTTGTTGTGATACAGAGATTTGTATATGAACCGCAAAGACCAGCATGCGAAACAGAGAACGGGTATCTCTTTCTAACGGGTCGCCACCAACCTAATGGGATGTCAGAGCGATCTTGGGTGAAAGAAATTATTCTCCCTGAACGTCAAGGTTCAAGAATCTCCTCGTCGACGGTAACCGAGGAGAATCCCAAATATCAACCCGCCAGGTGTAACTTTCGTAGAGGAAAATACGTTCGACGTCCGCCGTATATAAAATACCAAAGTTCACGCGCACGGACCAGGGCCACGCATTCAGTACAAAAACCGCGAGACGGGCTCGAAAACACACAGTCAACCTCGATCTGAACCCGGCGACGGGCAGTCATGTATGACCTCTCGACGGGCAATTCACTCACTGGCCACAGCCAAGTGTATCGAGAAGAAGGGACTGCAGGAACTGGGCATGCCGTTTGTCTTCAGCTTTCCAACCGATTGGGCGGCTAATCAGCTCTTGCAACATTCATCTGGGTGCCCTCCGTCCTTAGTTCTCTTCCGCTTTCCCTTTTCTTAAAAAAAAAAAAACCCTATGGCGAACGCGCATGTAACATTTAGTTGGTAATGAATCGTGAAGGAGGGGGATGTGATGGCAGAACGGGCGTCGTTCATGAATTATACACTACGCAAATCATCTGGTGGATGTTGGGAACCTCAGCGTTGGGCGTTGCACTTATAGACGGTTCATTTGGGTGGAAGCGCACTTTGGTCCCCCGAGTGCACGCTGTCATGTATGACGCGTCGCCCAAGTCCCGGGTGCTCGTTTGTCTCTCGCCCTAGTGGGTGACTCCGTCTAGGCCCGTCCCACCTGACCATAGCCATCAGCGGGCGTGTGGTTCCCGAGCAACCAGTGAACGAGGTGAGCACTGTTTACCTCCCTGATCGACTGTTCCAAGATGCGGCGAATGGATGTGTTTTATTGCCAAAGGCCCGTGACGCCACTGCGTGTTCTGGTTATGTCGCCATGCGCATGGATTCGTGTGTGCCCGGGGTTACAGTGTGTCTGTGCCAGTGCGTAGTCCGCGCTGCAGCACCACGAGAAATAGTTTTTTTTTTTTTTACCGGGCGGACTCTCGACGCTTGTTCCAGCCTACGCGGAGCGGGTACAGTTCCGGTGCTATGAAGATCCGTGGCTGACATGTTTTCAATTCTGAGACTTCGTTTTCTGCGTATCTCGGGGAGTGCTTTCGGCTTCGATGGGCCTCGCCGTTGACTCGGAGATGCGTCGAATGAAGCTTCCGTTCGCACGACTTCGTAACCCACTTCCAGGAGGGAAAAAAAAACAAAACGATCGACTCCTGACATTGATATTGAACGACGGCGTTTAGTATGCGCTTTGGGGAAGAAAATAAGAAAAGCATCCACGCTATCGCAAGTTCGCAGCCGACTGCACGCTCGAACCTGACCTCATTTCATTAAGAATATGACTTGTCATCATGTCACAGTGCGTGCGGTCCTACTAATGACGCTCGCGCGTCCACCAAGTCACATCCCTTTTTATCAAAACTTCTTCTTCCTCCCCCTCTCCAAAGTGGTCTCCCTTCTCAAGGGGATCCGCACGTCGAGACCGTCATGTTTGCAGAGGGAAACGGACATTCACAGCACGCCTCATTGGATGTGCATACGTGTGTGTCGTTCACCCTGGTCGTTCTTTTATTACCGACGCGGACACGTTCCACGAAAAAGTTTCACGAAAAAAATAAAATAAAATAAAACGGCCTCCAACGAGAAGTTGTCCCATCGTTTGATCTGTCGTCCCTATAACTAGGTTTTTTTGGCTCGCAAAGATATACTCACAGGAATATTCCGGGCATCTTGGGTCATCGGACGGAAATATGGCAACCGTCGCTCTGACTTCTGCCTAGATGTTTTCCATGGTGACACTTTGGAGGACTCCATTTCTGGACGTTGGCCAGGGACGAGAGTAGCAGGCACAACCAAGAGAAGTCCCGGTGAAATTCACCCCTACCGAGCCCAGGTACGACGCACCAAAAAGGTTGACCCGTCGTTTATCCCCGCTGCGTGTCATGCAACGGTCTGTCTCATGTAAACCCATTCCCCCGCACGGGCTTCTCCAGGAACGCTGACAACTATCGGTGGACTTGCGCCCGCGCGGATGACATTCCCTAGCTTGTCATGTCGCCGGTTTCTATGACCGATAGAGGGAGGAGCGACGAGGTCCGTATTATTAGCTTCGTCGTCCCATGTCACTCATTCGCGTTTCAACATGTGGCCCGTTCATAAGTGACAGAAGACGAGCCGGGTCTATGAACTACGCAAACGACCCCGTCGTCGACAAATTCATTCTCACCTATCAAATGGGTCGTTATCTTCATAGACGACCCCCCCTTCCCCCCCACTTTTGGCCCTCGTGCTCCCTTTTCCAGAGCTATGTGGCGTTTCCCACAGACCGCAGGAAACCGCCCGTCCATACGAGTTCACGGTGCACACATCATAAATAATAATAGGGTAAGCCGCAAAGCGGACATGGAGAGGTTCCACTTTGAAAAAAAATCGTGATCTCTCAGACCCGATTGCCTGGCCATGAACCGAAGTCGCAACATTTCTGAGGCATCAAGAGTGTCCGTGGAAGCAGGAGCCATTTCTTGAGCGGCTCCACGACGAAAGTTCTCATGAGCAGCCCATTCAGGCCGCTATACCCGAGCTATTGAATTGGCAATCGGTGTAATCACTGTTGAGCGGCCATGAAAATTCGCCATGACATTCATGGGTCAAGAAGGGGGGGGGGGGTGTTAGCATCGCACCTGTCTATTCGCCCAGCTGATCTGTATACGCAGTCCATCCGGACGTTCTAGATCCAACGTCAATTCCTCCGCGTTGCGCCGTTCTCCCCAGTCTCAGGTCCCCCCGCACAAACAACTCTTTCCCCGCCGCCCTGTTCGATGCAATGGCAGCGTACAAGCGACCTCGTGCACGATCGGCGGTTCACGTCGGAGCGCAAAACAACCCGGAAACAGATCCTGTACTCGCCTCTATTTGCATTCTCGTAGAACGCCGGACCGGGGGAGATGTCATCCCGTCCACAGGATCGACTTTTTTTTCTTTTTTTTTTTTTTTTTCGTTGCCTTGGAAAGGCATGGGCGCCACATCAGTGAAAGGCGATGTACCACCCAATGAATACGCTCATATGGGGTCTACACGGCCGAGAGGCCATTCCCCCCCAAACCAGCCTTCCCGGGCAAAGTGAAAGAATAGGTGTTGCGCCCCCTCCTCCCCCAGCTTCGGTGTTTGCGGCGAGGTTCGATTTGCAAATTTCTCGAGGACGTTCGTCTACGGGGGTTGGTGCTGAGATCGCCGCGGATCAGATAAGAACAGTCGAGAAACAGATGGCGACGGATATGGGCGAGGGGGTAATGCAGTGACTTGGCCGAGCGAACGGCCGATGGTTTTCGTTCAGATCTCCTGTGCTTTTTGAGTTTCATGGCGCCGGGGAACGTTGCAAGGGCTCTATACCAGGTACAATGGGCTGAATAGGTCCGCTATCGGGATGATGTGGCTTAATTATCTCCACCTGTTCGGCATCGCTCCAATTGTTTCGACGAAGGAGGTACATGGATCGCATCCCAGGAAAGGGATAATAAGTTAGCAACGATCTATGGCCGGCAAGTTCATTTGATGCTTTTCTCCTCCTTTGATGAACGATGAGCCGACCGCGACGAACAGCGTTTCTGCAAGACCCGTTCATGTCGCGGCTGGTTCTGTCCCGGGGTGTAACAACGAGGAGGCCCAGAATATGTATCTGCGCGAAGTTCTCTTTCGTCGGAGATGGTACGCTTAAAACAACGCACCCATGTATTATGAACGATGACACCCCGTCCTTATGGCGATATGACCACGATCGATGCTAATTGGGGGGACCCTGCTGTGCGTTTCACTCGGTGTTCATGAGTGACGTGATACAGCCTGACACACACGACGTGAACGGACACAACTTTGCGTGTCCGGTCCGAGAAAGAGCGTCGTTGCCGAGCGGTCTGCTGCTGGAAGAAGATACGGTGGTCGCTTGTTCCCGGGCGAGAGGGAGCTCATAACGCCCCGAGTCGGACGTTGTGCGCCGGCTTGCTCTTTCTTTTCTGTCTTTTTGGGGGGCACGTACGTTCGTCGCCTCGACAGCACACCGCTGATCGTGATCAGTCGCATCGTACCGTCCGGCTGGGTCGGACGAGCTCTTACAAGTAAGCTGACGGCAACCGGTGTCAAACTTTTCTTTTCTTTTTTCTTTCCCCTCGTGAGATCCATGATGCGTGCGATCGAAAAAAAAAAAAAAAAAAAAAAGCAGTGCTGCGGAAGGAGATAAGGACACAATTAGGTCCGCACAGCAAATATACACAAGCCCGAGTTGATGCACGCCGGAAAAGCATGTCCAACAAGCTGTAACGATAGAGTTTTTTTTTCTTCTTCCTCCTCCTCTTTCCGTACGATCCATTGTCAAGGTCGACGAGCGTCGAACGGTTTCTTTGTTTTTCCACGGTGGTAATAACCGCTGAGGCAAGTGGCGACATAGCCCCAGGAAAAAAATAAAATAAAAGCGTTTGTGGCCGACACGACGATGCATGCCCTCAGACTGTACATTGTATCGCCATGGCGGCGATAGAGGCACACTTGGCGTTTTCCATGTCGGAAGTATAGTATCAGTTTCAGGGTCGTGAATGAATTGGTGCAGCCCAAAGAGAGGTCTGAACAAACACGTCATCAAACCTCTGCGGGCTTATGGAGTTCAAAAGAGAGAGCTCGTCCATAAATGTTAAGCGAGGTGGTCAAGGTGATCCAGAATGAGCGAGAGAATAATTCGCCTTGTGGCCTGCTGGCAAGGGAACCCAAATCGACGTGTGAGGAGGGCTGTATCTTGGACGCGCCGCAACGAGCTGAGTGAGCGGTGTGAAAAACGGTGACAGGAATCCTGTCATGTGTGTCTTACTTGGGACCTTTATGTCGCGCACTAAAAACGGAGATTACGGTATCGAGAACTTAACTGGAGTTAGCGGTCACAGGTCTTCTTCTCTAGCCATGATAGGCTTTTGCGGAGAAACGGCTAGCAAGAGAGGATAATAATAATCTGGGCAAACTCGACATCGGATGCCAAAGGTACGAGACGTGTGTGACGTTTCACCGGCGCGATGTCACTGATACCGGGGTAAAGGCAAGCGGGAAAACGAGCACGTAACGCCGTCGACGAGTTCGGCAAAGATGCGCACACCGGTAAGGATGGAGAGATTGCCGGTCGAGGATGTAATCGCCAAGGTTTGGGACATGGGTCAGCGCTTCAGCTCTGAAACGCAGCAACATGCGTACCCAAACCCCCTTGCTAGGACAGCCATGAGCTATTCGAGGCTAAAGACAGCGGTATCAATGGAGGGGGATGTCAGGGCAGATAGAATCAGAAGAGGCATGCGAAAGCGTGGTCGACATGGATCGGATATTATCGCAAGCACCTCTGGGATGTGCCTGTGGTTACCAAACATGTAAACGATTGAATGGGTCGCAAGTTACTGGCGACAAGGCGCAAAGTCACATTTAGAAATGATGTTCCATGGATGAAAATGATGATCAAAGATGTATTCACCTCATGTTGAGCCCACCTGCTGATATGATGCTGGCTACGTGTCATGCGCTCAAAGGGTAGAGTGAATGGACGAATTGAAACGGAGGTGGGCCGCATGGCAAGGAAGCGACGGACCAACCTTGGCATTACATGTATCTATCATTTGGGACTTGGTCTGGATGAAGTAAGTTTCGTCCAAAGTGGGTTCATGATCCGGGGATGTAACGGCGCACCGCACCGTCTACCCGACTATCGCGATTGTTCGGACATGAACAACACCGATCGCGTCGAAAAAATTCGTTCGAGGCTGAACACAGAAACTTGAGGCAGGTCAGGTCGCATCACTATTAGCACTGACATGCCAGAGCTGTACACCGCGTCGACGTCCCGAGAGCGTTGGTTGACAAGTTAACATCAACGTCCATGTTCTCCCGGAGATTGACGGACTTATTTTACTGAAGATCAGTGCACGTAAAAGCCAAATCTATCCCTCCTTACGGAACTAAAGCTCCTCGTACCTCTCCGCCCCTCTCACCACCACGCGCAGAAACATATATATCCCAAAGGACTTACTCCGCAGACCAATCTCCTGGAACTTGCCGTTCGCCGGAGGCCGCCAAGGTAAAGTTTATTTCGAACCTGAATGTCAGCTCAGATTAAAAGCGTTATTTCACTACAGCAAGTCCGGCTCTTCTCTGCTGCATTCCCGAGCGGGTCTTGCTGTCCTGTCATCCGGGCTTTCATTAACTTTCAAGCTGACCCACCTCGGCTCGCTAATATAGCGGGGCTGTAGCCACATCGCCGTCAAACACTCGGGAAACTTTTAAGCCACTGACTACCTTTCGGGTTCGTCTACCAAACCCATCCGCATTTATCTGCGCACATCCCCTCTTGTCCTGCTAATCCGCGTCCTTTCTGTCCTTATGGACCCGGATAGGCACCTGCCCATTCCTGGGCGCAAACATCCGCTTCCCATGGTATCTTCCTCCGCAGGCGACCATCAGGGGCGGCCCATCGCGCCATCCGCGAGCACGTACCACCCTTCTCTTCCATCCATACGACAGCTTCACCCCAATCTCCCACCCTCAGGTGCCACTCAACCCCACCTTTCCACTCGGGATTCGTCATCGTATGGCTACGCACCTCCCGGTGCTTACGCTAGCTCTTCAGGCCTAGGACCGACAGATCCTCATTCTGGCCAGTCATTGCCATCTCAGAGTGGAATATATCCCCGAAGCGAAGTCCCCGATTCAGAGCCCGAGGCCGAAACGGAACAGCCTGGACCCGTCAAGAAGAAACGGCGACGTCAAGCCCTGAGCTGTAATGGTACGTCTTCTGAACGTCATACTTCGCGTAGATCCTTCCTGACGCGGATCGCCCCTTATGCTGACGCCTTTTCGTTGTGGACGCCTTCACTCTGCCTTGGCCATATGGCCTCACAGAGTGCAAAAGGCGCAAGATCAAATGCGACAGGTTCGGCGTCTGTAGTCCTCCTGGGTCACCAGGCTGCTGATTCAAACTTCCAGAGCACAACCGTGTGGCCCCTGCACACGACGCGGTGAACAGTCTAAATGCCAGTGGCGGACCTTAGAACCTGTGTATGTCAGCTTTGTTCACCGGTTTCGTTGAGGCAACTCACCCCGATTCCAGGGACAAGTGGATTACGCGAGCAGAATTCGATGAACTGAAATCCCGTACCAAGGCAGAATGCGACCAACTCAAGGCCAGGTTGGATCACCTAGAAACCATGGTCTCGCGCATTTTCTCCGCGCCACCTGGCGCCATCAATATACCGATGTACTCAATGTCCCCCGATATGTCAGGTGGTCCACAGTCCGAAAACATTGCATACCATGCCGGCCACGCGTCAACGGGACCAGTGCTATACTCGGCCACCGTGCCTCCGTCGTCTTCATACCAAGCTGAACATGTACATAAACCTCCGCAATACTCCCCCCACCTAGTTACATCAGGGACACTTCCGGCCACTACTCCCACTCAACCTCCTCCTGGAGCAGGCGGTGGTGGACCAAGCCACGTCCGGCGTGCATCAGGATCTGAAACTAAATCGCCGACTACCGTGAGGCAGTCTCCCCTCTCCCTCGCCTCCATCACCACTCCCTACAACACGGACACGCAGTCAAAAAACTGCCACGCGCAGACGCTCAACTCGCCGGGCGGGCGTCTGCGCCCAGTTCCTCTTCGAGGCGAACGGAACGGCCTGGCAACAACAGCGCCGCATTGCGACACCTGTCAGCAGCGACGGCGACGACGACGGAACACCCACACGCGTCCACGACAACGAGCAGCGTCCCGGACGTTGCCATGGAAGGACCATCTGGCCCGCCTCCCATGGCTCTCCATTTACCCGGACCATCGCCTCGGGGGCGGTACGGAGACTCGGGCGTAGCTTTCTCGGGGCTTGATTCAGGCCGTGATGCGAGAGACGGACGGCACGGTCCTTCCACGGAGCGATGACACGCATTCGAGTCACCGTCATCAAAATATCCGGATTACGACTGCCTGATCCTTATCATTTCTCTTTTTCGCTTGTGTGTGTGGAGCTCCGAGTGATACGGGATTCGACACACGCTCCCACGGCATGCGGTATGACGGACGACTCCTCTAGAATCATTTGTATGGACATGATTTTTTTCTTTCATGTACGCCTTCCCTTTGCTCTGGTCCCACTCTCCTGTTTCGTTCGTGAACATTGTGTTCTTTCGTCTTTTTTGTGACGCATGTACGACATCCAGCATCCTGTTCATTACCAAAGATCATCACGCTATCCACCGGTCCATGTACTCCCTGAGTAGTAGAAAACTTACGAAAACGTCCTTATGACTGTCTGCCGTGATTTCCAAAAGAGGTATCGAAGAAAAAAAAATAACCTACTCCCAGACCAACTTGCCCCGATCATCCACCGTGGCTCGCATGCCGCCGCTCAGTTTCCCGCTACTCTGTCGCGACTGCTCTATGATTCGGAGTCGCTCCAGCTCGCGTTTGTGCTTGGCGAGTCCTTCTAATCGCGCTGTCTCGGCTTCCACCTTGACGGCCTTGGTAAGCTCCCTCCTGCGTGCGTTTTGGCGCTGCTTCTTGGTCATGCTCTCTGGCGCCGTTAATGCATGTGACGTGGATGCCACCGTCGTCGTGGACTCGGTCATCGTCGTCTGTGGATGTCCTATAATATAAAAAAAGTGCATTTATCATTCATAAGCACGTTCGACATAACGGCGAAGGGAATAATATTACGAGCCCGATGTCGACTCTTGACGACGCCCCAGTCTCCCTCGTCTTCTTCGTCCGCATCGTGGACGAGCACACTGTCTTCGATGAGGTCTCCATAGTCCTCCCACGAGAAGCCTGGGACTGGCATGTCGTCCGGCCGAGGCTGGACACGCACGACGCGCGCGAGGGTGGGAAGATCAGGTTGTTCTAGCATGCTATGAGAGCACGGATCAGCCACCGACATCGAGACAGAGGCATAGGCCATGAGGTATTATCAAAACATACTCTTCAACACCCGTTTTTCTCGGGCTCGGAACGAGCTTTTCTGCAAGGGTGCGCTGCGAGAGGTCTGCACGTGGGCCACGCAAGGCCATCATGCTGTCCATACGCTCGGCCACAGGCGAATCGCTCGCCGGTGAAGCCAGATCGCTGCTAGTCATGTCCACCGCATCTGGAAGCCCTGGCGCATGTCCATCTACAGACTTGGACGTCTTGAGACGGCGACGATCGACATGCGTCCACGAGCTGTCGGTGTCAAGCGACAACTCGGGACGAACCTCATGGGGATGCGACGACAGGGAAAGCCTCGCGTTCGCACCCAGGCTCCCTTTTGCGACCGTCGCACGGGAGGGCGGCAGTGCGTCAACAGATACGGACGGGTACAGAGACACCGAAGCATCGGTGCTCTCGCCCGAGCGCGCTGCAGTCCTTCCACAGCCCACTTCCTTGCCCGTCTCTAAACTAGCCTCCCGGCCCCCATCGTCACCCTCGTCCCACTCCCGTGCGTGCGTCTGTGTCGTCGTCGCCGGTTTCTTCTTCTTCTTTCTATTCTTCTTCTTCTCTTCTTCTTCGATCTTGATGTCGGGTGCTGTCCCTGCGACTACCCCGGGTGGAGAACGCCCTGTCGAAGGGCCCACATCCGCATCGGGGTCCTCCAGGCTGCCCGGTAGGACGCGCGGGAACGGGACGACTGGCTCGGCCTCGGCTGCGCCCACGTCCTTGGTCTTTTTCCTCCGTCTCGCTTTTCGCGCTGTCGCGGCAGCGGCGCTCACGACGGCGTGTTGTCCCTCGTCCCTGTCTCCATCGCCGTCTCCTCTGCTCGGACGTGCTCGTGTCTGTGCGGTGCTTGCAGTATGGGCATTCGCAGGGTTATGGGCATTCGCGGGGGCGTCTTCACCTGGCGCGCCTGGACTGCAAGGCGTTCCTCGTTGATCGGAGCGGGGATGGCCAAACGCGTACACGACGGCGGCGGCGCCGAGGGACACACCTGCGACCAAGAGACCTGCGAGGGTTGGTGTTGAGAAGGATAGTGTATCTGAAGGGGTCGTCGCCATGGCGTAGGGGGTGAATGTCGGACGTAGGTAGGGTGAATTCGTGGGACGTGGAACTCGCCGCGACGCGTCAACATGCACATACAACACGCTTTTCGTCCATAAATTATTGCACTTTCCAGTACACCGTAGCTATGTACACCCAACAAAGAAAAAAAAAAGGGCACAATGAAGGGCAGGGCATTAGCATCGCAGGTAAACATACTGTAGAAATGAGAGGGTGGGTGAATGCAAGCGAACGTCGGTATTTCAGGAGGGTGTCGCAATATTTATCGCGTGTGAAATAGTTCACAAAAGTAAGAATGGGAAAACTATCATCGAGGTAGTTTAATGTGACGATGACGGTAAGTACGACTAGGGATGATAGATGTGCGAATAAGATGTGGAAAAACAGAGCAGGACCATGAACACAAAATAAGAAATAAAAAATAGAGAAAAGAAACCAAGGCAAGTCGTCCACCTCAGGCCTCGGAGTACGTTGAAAGCCGCATGTTGTCCGACAAGAGTTCCACGGCACCGTTGATATGCAACGTTCCACCCGCCCGATCACTTCGCGCCAGCAAGTCGTTCCAGATGTCTGCTTTTTCCCGTTCGCTCAGAGGAGGTTTGCGCGGCGCGTCCAGTTCGCGGTACGTAAACTGTCTTCGGGTGGACGCAAGCGCGTCTTGGTCCGGTTCAGGGGACTCAAATCGTGCAGTCATGTCGCTCCGCGAACTCGGCGTTCGATCCATTTGCCGCGCACCCACGATCCCGGGCCCAACCAGACCATCCACCTGTTTCGCCACCGTCGACTGCGACGGCGAACCAGTCATACCCCCTCCACGTGGCAGATTCTTCGCTGCTCTCGGAGGGGGCGACAACGAAACGATCCCATCCGCCATCCGCGACGGTCCAGGTGCGGTTCCCGGAGTTTGGTACGACCCACGCGCGCTCCCAGAAGCAGACGGGGACGCAGAACAGGGTCTCGAGGGACCACACGAAGGTGGTTCTCCAGAACCCTTCCAACGACATGGCGAAGATAGTGGTACTTGGTCACCCTCACTATCCCCCATCGTCTTAGGGCCAGCGGGAACGGACGTCAGCCGATGGGGACCTCGCGACACCGACAGACATGGTTCGTCACCCTCAACGTGGTCGTCCGCTAAACGTAGTTGCTCGCGCGGCGTAATGATGTGTCGATCGAGCATGGTCTCCGCTACGCGGGGTGCGACCACAGCTTCACCATATGAAGATACCGAAGAGCGCGCTGAATGCGTCTTGAAGAACTGCGCAGACGCTACATCGGAGGAGTTGGGGGAGGGGGAGGAGGTTGCTACGCTTGGCCGGGCGACAGCAATGTCTCTGGGTGCCGTGAACGTCAGACTATGGTCCTTGTCACGCAAGGAGAATGCTGTCTGATGACGCGATGTCGATATTGGGTGGTAGTCGCGCTCGTCTTGATTCGCCTTCTTCAGAAGCTCTTTTGGAATAGCAGGGACAGGTGGAATGGCTTTGTCAGACTGAAATCGATCTCGTAGGCCTCCCGTACTGATCCGCCGTATTAGCTGCCACAGCTTTGGGCCCTCACTCTTGTCTCCCTTGGATTCTGACCGCGCATGACTCGCAGTTGGACCTGCAAATGCGCCGTCCCCTGTGTTCAACGCGTTATCGATGGAATGCCCAGTCCAACGTAATGTTGATTTGTCTGTGCCCCAGACTTCTTGGAAGCTGGGGCGCCCTTTCGAATGCCCTCTATCTCGCGAGGGTAACTCTTCGGGAGCCACACCCCCTCCCTTGACCTTTCGCCAGTGACTCGAGAGCTTCCGAGTGAGACTGCGACCTCCAGGGTCGGACATAGATGGTTGGTGCGAAGGAGTGACTTGCGAAGGAGTGAAGGTGTGCTGATGGGATTCGAATCCGGCCCACCGATCATCCGGACTACCCGCTCTCACACGACGCTCTGACGAGGAGCCAAAGACGGTGTAGTAAGGGGTTGGAGAGTATTCCGATTGATCTCGATCATGGCCACCATCGTGGGACGCGATCGAGCTCATTCGGTCGTCAAGCGATAGCTTGGGAGGGGTAGACACGTCGTCGCGATAAAGCTCGTGTCGTTTATAGGCCTCGACGACAGCGCTAGCCGGAGTTAGTGGGAACGATACTCCATCCTGACGTGACCTTCCATGTTCGGATAGCAGACGAAGAGGGTCTGCATCGCCCTCGTCTTGACGTGGTGAAGGACTGCTCATGCCTCGCTCGCGTCCTTTGAGTAGCTTGGCGGAGCCACTCGGACGACGTCTCAGCACGTTCCGCGTTTTAAGATCCTTTCCGCGGGTTGGGGTTTTGTTTCGGAACGAGCCATCAAGACTCTCTTGGCTGGTTGGCTGGCCATTTCCTGTTCTGGCACTATAGATTTTGGCAGCTGCTTCGCTCGCATAACGACGGTGCGCCTCTAAGGCAGTATTAGCACCACGACCGGGGCTGGGCAGCGCAGGGGCGGCGCTACCCGAGATCTCTAGATCAGGCGGACGTGACTTGCGAGGTGTCATGGACCACTTGCCAGGAACGGCAGGAACATGAAACGCACAGGAAGATGCTTCGCTATCCGGAGGCACGGTGGTAGCTGAGTTGAAGGAGAAACGGGAAGGCGAAGGGAGTGCTTGTCTAGAAAACAGGTTTTTTATGCTCACGGTGAGTCGTGACTGGGATCGTGTATGGTGGTCGGCTGGATTGCTGTCAGCGGTACTGGAAGTGGCGAGAATGAGTGGAAAATCAGTGGGAGCGGTCAAAGGACGATCTGAGAGTTGAGCAGGACGTTTGTAAGGCATCTGTGGGCCCGGTTCGGGCGTGGATCTGGAGCGCGGGGAGATGGGACGGGAAGAGCGAGAGGATGCTGATCCACGTATGGGAGAATGGACAGAGGACGGGTCGGGCATCAACATACCGAACTCGGATCGATACTTTGATTCCGCACTGGGCACAGACTCGGACGTTGCGGATGAAAAGGAGCCGGGGAAAAGGTTGGTATAGGCGGTTGAAGGTGAGGTTATGGGGGTGGACCGGGCACTCGTAGTGTGAGATGCGTGTGTAGGCGTAGACGGGGAAGGTGGGTCATCGTGATGGGAATTTGAGGTTGCCAGTGACTGAGAGGAGAAGCTGAGGTCATGGGCGTAATGACGCTGGAACAACTTGGGGGGCTTGTCCCTGGTGGAGGAGTGGTCGTCGGTGGAGCATGAAGCACTGCGATGGCAGGGAGTCGAGGGTCGTGGCAGTGGAAACATGATCTGAGAGAACCAAGTAAGCGAGGAGTGGAGGAAGGGGGGGAATGGTAAGACGAACAGTTGGAAAAGTGACGTTGGAGCGCAGACCCTAGAAATAGACGACCAGCAAGAGCCTAGATAGAGTGCTGATTAAGATGATCGGACGAGCGTGGAGGGAAAGCGGAGACACACATACCCTTGATGGATGATCTGTAGAGGAAAAGGAAAAGAGGGTAGCGCTGGTTCGCTAGAAGTTGAATGGCCCAGTAGGAACTCGCGGCAGCAACGGGGTAAACAGAGATACAACAGAGTACGTAGTGCTGCGTGCGCCGGAGCCAAATAGAGTTACTTCCGGAGGGAGGGATCAGACAGGCAGAGTTAGCCGAACGTGGCGTGTATGATCGGGGTCAATGTGGGCTGAAAAGGAGAAGACTGGGCCGCGAACAATGCGGAGGGAAAGAAGGGCGAAAAAAAAAGAGCGGAGGATGTTAATAAGGAGTGTGGGATCAGAATATGCTGCAAAAATTCGGATGAGTGAGGTCAGGACGAGGGAAAGGGACACGAACCTCTGCATACGCTGTTCGACAGTGACGGTTCTTGGTCAAGGAGGAGAGGCGGCGTCGCAAAGGTTAATAAAGGTTACCGGACATTACCTTTTCAGTCGTCTTCCCTGCGCTCATACGATGCTCATCACCGCCAGCCATGACCATCCCCGTCGACGTCTCTCCCGACCACCCCATCGACCAGCAGCCTACGATTGGTCTGATAGGCATGGGTGCGATGGGCACCATGTACGCCAAACATCTCTCCGACGCCGGCTGGAAAAAGTAGGTCTTCCCCCTCTGCCTCAACAGCGCCATATCTTCGTCCCTGTAGAATAAGCGTCTGTGATCGCCCAGAGAAATATACGTCGTTGAAGCACGCCTACAAAGGTAGCGTATCATCTCAGCTCAATTACCCCGCTCATCCGTCCTCTAGACGTCCCCGGGATCACGGTCCATCCTGATGGTCATGCCATCTCTCGGATCTCGGATTTTATCATGTACTCCGTGGAAGCGGAATTCATTGATCGTGTCGTACAGCAATATGGCCCTTGTGAGTCAGCCCACTGCCTTCAAGCCTTCGTTCTCACCCCCACCAGCGACAAAGGTCGGCGCTATCGTCTCCGGCCAGACGTCCGTCAAGGCACCCGAAAAAGCCGCCTTCGAGGCACACCTCCCGGACGACGTTCATATTGTCTCCCTGCACTCACTCCACGGACCTACCGTTTCACCCGCCGGTCAACCTTTGGTGCGTCCTTGGTCGAGGTCTGCCTCTCGTCGACTCACCTGCGTTCTCGTCCTCTAGGTCATTATCAAGCACCGTGCACCGGATGAATGTGTCAAGGTGGTCGAGAGCATATTCAAGTGCTTTAAATCCCGCTATGTTTACTTGACGTATGAGGATCACGACCTCGTCACCGCCAACGTCCAGGCCGTCACTCATGCAGCCTTCCTCACGTACGTCGCGTCCTTTCCTTTACCAACACGCGGCTCATCTCTTTCACGCCAGCATGGGCACAGCATGGGCTGCACAGCGTTGGTATCCTTGGGAACACGGCCAGTACGTCGGGGGTATCGAAACCGTCAAAGTCAACATCATGCTTCGGATATACGCCAACAAATGGCACGTTTATGCCGGCCTCGCTATCCTAAACCCCTCCGCCAAGATCCAAATCAACACTTATGCCTCCAGCGCTACCGATCTCTTCAAACTCATGCTCGCTGGAGACCATGCCGGCCTCCGACAGCGCATATATGCAGCCCGCGAGAAAGTCTTTGGGATCAAGGACACAGAGGAAGGCGGGTCGACACCCATTTTTCTTACCGAAGATGTCCTAGACCAGTTCACGATCGGGGGATGTGCCAAGCGGGGTGCAACATCGCCCACGGGGACCTCTGCGCCGACGACCAACTCCCATCTCGCACTGCTTACGATGGTTGACTGCTGGGCCCGTCTGTCCATCCAACCGTTCGACCACCTTGCGCTCGCGGCGACGCCCGTGTTCCGCATGTGGATCGGCGTGGCAGAGTACCTCTTTCATTCGGTGCCACGCTTGGACGCAGCGATTCATGCAGCGCTGTACGATGTTACCCACCGATCGGACGACATGGAGTTTGTCGTCGCTGCCCGGGGATGGAGTCAGTGTGTTGCGTTTGGCAACTTTGAGCTGTACAAGGACAGGTTTACGCGGACGGCTACGTTCTTTGAGTCGAGGTTCGAGGAGGCGAACAAAATTGGCGGGGCGATGATCAAAGCGATCGTCGAGAGCAGTGCCCAGTAGTCACGTGATATTCTGTCGGTGATTGGTAATCGGAAGTGTGATCCTTTGTCCATGTCCTCCTCGTCGATACCCCACCCGTTTCGAAATGCAACTGGTCTTTTAGTCGTACTCCCAGACAGGATCGACATCGAGGAGGAGTCCCGTTTTTACGACGAGCTGTGCGACGTGCGTCCGATTTCACCAGGCAAGACGGACCTTGACAAGGACTCTGGGCTGTAGGAACCAGACGACCGTGCATCACGGGCCTCAATTCATCACTCCCAAGGCGCTCCCTCTGTCTTTTCGCACGACATATGGCTCGGCGACAACCTGGGCGGGAGCCGTGCGTTTGCAAGGGACGTCCAGATCGGCGGCTGGACCAACGTCGGCGATAAGCTTGGCGGCGCGTACGTTGGTACGTCTCTCCTTTCACGATCAATTCGTATCCGCATTGATTGCCGTGGCAGTGTACGACTGTGTCATACGTACGAAAGAGGTACCCCCTTTCACGTTTCACCTGGCCGAACTCAACCCTTGTGGCAGAGCACGACGATACACGCACACAAGCGTTACAGCGCCTTTGTAGAGCTCTACCACGCGCTCCGTCATAGTTTACCCGTGTGTTTTTTTTTGTCAGCGTTGGCCCCTCGTTGACGAAACTCTCCTTTGAGACAGTCTCATTTGCAACACTCTGTCCCCGCTCTACCCCCGAAATCTCCCTTTTCACGCTATCGACCGGCGTTTCTGGACCACCGACGACGACAACTGCAGTATTGGCTTTCCGCGGTGTTGTTGCACCCCGAGATCGGTGCGTGTGAAGCGGTGAAGTGGTGGGTCATGGATTGAACCGGCGGTCGCCTGGACTCTGGCTTTCTTTATTCTGTTTTTATCGTCGTGGCGTCGACTTTGCGTTATCGTGACTGTTGTTCGCTTTGGTATCGTTTTTATGTTCGTTCTACAGCACTATGATTTTTCTGGGAGGTGTATATGCACCCCAAGCAGACCTGGAACGTGTTTAGAATCGTTTGGGCTTCGCGTTTACGTTCTTTGGCTCGATGGGTTGGCACCTTGGAGTCGTTCGACGGAGTATACACGATGATCGCACCCTGGACGATCTCTCGCCCCCTGAGTTGTTCCGAGGTGCGCTTGGCTGTCCGTCCCCTGGGGCTCATGGAACCTTTTTCGGCTTACAAGCAGCGTCGCCCCTCATGGTGTAGCGTTCAGCCGGTGTGCCTGCCAATTGACGCGCAACACGGTGCATACTGCAATAGCCAGTAGCTGCCAGACGTATGCCTCGTGCCTTTAAGTTGTTTCATCGCGATCGCCTCATCAGCGAGTGTAGTCAACGCGATTCGGTTTTTCTTTTGTGAGTGCCAGTCGTTTGTTCCCACCCGGATGTCGTCAAAGAAACGCCCTGCCTGTAAACGATATCATAATTATTGTCATCTCTACTACGAACATTAAATATTGGATCCGACAGTTGTCAGAGGTATCTGAAAAACAGCGTTAGGTGCGGGGACGATCGTACTGCAGCATCTCAAGCGCCATCGACACCAGTCTCGTCGCGCCGCCGCTTGGCATCTATCCAAACTTACCCGTGCGTTTTTTTCGACGGTAAGGGCGTCAGTCAAACGATGAAAACGTCCCTGGCGCACAGCGGATGCCAGCCACGACGCCGACCACGAAACGGTGCCGAGATGGGCGGACCACACCGATCCGGGGTGCCCTGTTTCACTACTGGCAATCGTCTTTTTTTTTGGCAATAGACTTACGCGCAGCGGCACCAAACAAGTCATCGTTACCCGTGTGCTGTGCTGCATATCTTAACGGAACCTTTTTTGCCTGGATGGCGATACAGATTACCAATACCTCACGCGAGCGTGAGAGAAGGTGAGGTGCCGCCAGCTGCTGATTGCCGTGGCAGGACCAAGCGCCGCGAACGATGGTGAAGCTGCGAGTGAAAAAAAAAAAAAGAACAAAAACCGCCAACCCACCGTCAGTGGTGCCGAGTTGTTACCCCAAACAGGCGGCAGTGCGGGGAAGATCAAATCAGCCATTCCGATGATGCGTATTGCTGTGTGCGAGCGTCGCCGCACGTAGACGGTAGTGCTCGCGCGGATCGAAACGGCAAAGGTTCTCGGACACGCTCGACTGGCCAACAGGGGGTTCCCTTGGAGTGGGTTCTTGGCGCTGCGTAAATGTCAGACAAGAAAGGTGACGGAGACGCGCCTCGGATGTTTGTTCGCGGACAATAGTGGATGCATAGCAGGTATGCAGTGATTCGTGCGACTGGGACACGTGTTATCGCAATACCATGACGACGAGCGAATTCGCCGCGGACGCACTTTGTCCGAGGAGAAAAGGCGTCATTCATAAAAAAAAGCAAGGTATGAATTACCTACGACCGGACGAAGTCAGCTACCAGTGGTCACTATGAACGGCGGACGCCATGCAGTGAATGAAAGAACAATACCAACTCTTGGTTAGGTTGAGAAGCCAAGGCCGCTGTCCACGAAGAGAAGTCGTGGTTAATATCACCAGGAAGTACAGTCGGAGGGCCCATTTTGTTTGTAAGAGTTCGTCGTGACACAGGTCCAACGGCACAGAAAGGAAAATGACATACACCGCTTGAGAATGGTTCTCCCCGAATCCCCACCTGAAACCTTTCGTTGGGCGGTAGTTGTTCGATGTCCCATGCTGTAGAATGTGATAGAAGGAGTGAGCTTCGGGATGCCGACACTAACCTGTTCGCAGCTCGTCCATGCCGAGATATGGGGATTAAAAATTGAACCGCCCTTGTGTCAGTTTTGCTTCTGGCCCAAAGTAGATTCATTAGACTGTCAACATAGAAACGCGATCTCTCTCTCAATCACCTGTGGGACTTGTTAGTGAACGCGGGCGTTGTTGGAATACTGTGCTGTTGAATTGCGCCGTCAAGCCTCAGACCTAGGTAGGTTTCGGGGCAGTAACCACTAGGTCGTCCGAAGATGGTGTAGTCGTTCATTTCCGCCATCGACCCGTATGACCACGACAAGCAGTGCTACCCCTTGATTTGACGCAGTTTCAGTGGCGTGGACTAAGAAGATGTTGTCATCGGTCGAAATGAGTTTGAAGCACTCGAATCACTATACTCGGTGAAACACACGTGCGTCGGCGGTGCTCATGCATCGCGCAAATCTCTATTAAGAATACTTGAGCCAGGTAGTAGAGGGCACGGCGTCCATGTCATACCTTCGCAATGGATCCAGTGCATAAGACCCATTACCAACCACAGGAAATGTTGGAGAAATAATATTCCAGGCCCTTGACACATGCATAACATCAGAAAAGCTCTGAGAGGGAGAAGACCGTTCTAGGGGCGTGCAAGGTATACCGTACCCGGAACAACATCATGTCCGATAGGCCGGGTAACCTTCATAAAATTATGCAAGGGTCATGGTTGGAAAACAGTTTGCCCGCCCGGAGGGGCGTAACTCGTGGATGTAATGACCACAACGTTCGCGCCTGAGAAGATTCATTTGCCTTGATTATCCACGAAGGTTTTGCGTTTCGTTGCCGGTTGTGCAGAATGTTTAACCGCCCGCTCATCAGGGTTCAGCGAGAGAATGGATTACGATTCTTTACGACGTTGTTTTGGCGGCTTGATAGAGAAGTATGCAAGCGTCGCGACCAGAGCGCACTGGGCATTCTCGAGGTCAAATGTTAGTCGAATACAAGTCAACATTTCAACCTGAAATGTGGCTGGCGATCATTCCGGTTAGTGGGGGTCTCGATCAGATGAGGAAGAGAAGGTGGTGCTTGCTTACCTACGGTCAGCGTTAACGACTTTGTATGGTGGTCTGTGTACAGGTAATCCAGCGGATGCACATTATGACAGCTGGTCAATCACATAGTGATCCAGAGGAAGACGGACATATGAGAGCAGCCCCAGATAGCCGACCTCTCGAAAAGATCTAGTGGTAACCGATCCTACTCAAGGCTCGGATGACTATCTGACAGTTGTAATGCGTCGACAGGGCAAAGGATGTAGCCTCGCTGCGACATTCGGTACGCGGCAGTATTTGCTTGTGCTCGTCAATGTTACATATTAATGGCTGGCCAGTGTGAGCTACGGGCCCTGGTGACTGCTCTTTGCTGGGTTGATGTACTGTTTTCCTCATCGCCAGATGATGGTGAGCCACCGTGGTCGTCTCGGGTCTTAGTACTTGCCGTGATCACACCTCCGCTGAGTGAATTGATGGGTTCTGTACGTCGCGGAGACTCCGAACCTTACTTACATTCAAATTGCGCTGTCTGTCACTCCCGAGTTTTTCTTCGCTCGACCTTCGTGAATGAACATGGCCACAATTAGGATAAACCAGTTGGATGACAACGCGAGGGAGTTGACACCAACGGGGCGGGCGACACGAAAATTGGGGTGTGTTCTGGAAAATGCTTTTCACGATGATATTGCCGATACAAAACACCTTAGCAAGACATTCCATCTGGCGCACACACCCTGCATTGGTAAGTAGTATGAGATCGAGAAGCCGGCGTGTATCATGTAGATTTCTTGTCCTGCTCCCAGCCTTCCAAAGCTTCAGCTGCAACCTTAGTGTCTGCGAGCTAGAATGGAGCTGGAAGGTACTCTGCCTTTTTCTTGGCCTACGGAACACTGAAATCTTACCCGATAGTTCAACAGTTGCTTTCTTTGGCGGGATCTCTCTCCGCAGAGTTTACGTGACGAAAGCAAACACAAGACATTCGTGAGGCGATCAGCCTTGATCGTGAAGTATTGGAACTTTGCCCACCTAGTCACGCATAGCGATCCGTTGTATCGATTCACCTGCAGTATATCTTTCTGCTCATTCCAGCCAGCTCGGGATTGAAGACGCCATCATCCTCGGCCTTTGCCTGCCAGGACATCTACCTCGGTCTACATCTTAAATAACCTTGACAGATACCTCTCCGATCGGCACAACCAGCTCAAGTCAACGCAAGATGTGGACGTGGCCATCGCTCGGGAGGCGCTTAGCCTTTGCCAACTGGGATACGCTCTACGGTCTACCACTTTGGACAACCTTTCCAATCGTCTCTCCGATCGATACGCCAGCTCGGGTCAATGCAGAACCTGAGCGGGGCCATTGTCCTCAGTCGGGAAGCGCTGGGGCCTTCGCACTGTGGGGCACTCCACGACCTATGTGTTTGAACACCCTTGCTAGTCGTCTGTCCGATCGATACAACCAACTCAGGTCAATATAGGGCACGGACGAATACATTGTCCCCGCTCGAGCGGCTCTAGGCCTTCGCCCACCAGGACAATCTCCGAAGAAGCACCCTGAACAACCTTCCCATATTTCTCTCCTCTCGATGCGACCAGCTCTGGACAACGCAAAACCGGGACGAAGCCATTGTCCTTGCTCAAGAAACGCCGCCAGGACCTGCTTTACGATCTATGTCTTCGAACACCCTTGCTGATCGTTTCTTTGATCAATATCAGCTAGGGTCAATGCAAGACCTGGACAAGGCCACTGTCCTCCGTCAAGAAGCACTTGGCATTCACCCTCAAGGTTACCCTGATCGACCACAATCACTGGCCGACATTGCAGTTTGTCTCCACCAGTGGTTCACACGATCGAGGGAGTTAGCAGATGAGGAAGAGCTGTTCAGTCTCTGCATTCAGCCGGCACACATGTACCGATTTGCGGCTTCTTCCCGTCTTTCCGCTGCGAGGGCGTGGATCCGTATGGCTGGACGTTTCCAGCACTCCTCGCGTATGAGCCATCTGTCTAATTGCTTATTCATCATCCCTCGTCTAGTATCCTCCAGGAGCGCACATCACCCCTCATAGTGGGTGCATTTTCAGCCCATCTCCGTAATCATGCTACTGTGCATATAGTCGAACTTTTTGAACAAGGCCGGGTGTCTTGGAGCCAGCTTACTCGCTTCCATGCTCTGCCCCACAATGTCAGGTCATCTAGTCCGGAAGGAGAAAGGTTAGCAGACGAGTTCATGCGCTTGTCTTTTCTCGTTCCCAATGCCTCAATTGCTCAATCCACCCGATGGAGGCCGGGTGTTCCATCTCAATGTTGAAAAACAGAAGTCGTGGACAATATCAATATCCGCATGTCGCCTGGTCTCTCGCGTTTCCAACACCACCAGACCTGTCATCATCGTCAATGCAGGCCAGTATAGCCGTGATGCACTTGTCGTCCCCCACGATTGAGATCCCGTCCAGATATCACACGGGAAGATGCTCGAGACCTCAGCAGAGCTTCATACGTTGAGGAAACATGCAAAGAGGGTCTATGTAACGAATGGACTCGTCATCTTCTTACGCAAATTACGGGACCAGATTGTTTTTCCCATAGTCGGCTTCCTCCAGACCGTCGTTCCCGTATTTGATGGTGTCCCGCTGGGGGGCCCTTCTTACTGCCTTTGCATGCTGCTGCCCCCTTTCGGAGGGACAAGCAGAACCCGCCTGCTCTCTACATCTTGTCCTACACCACAACCCTGACTGCCCTTATTCAAGCTAGACGGCGCGATACATCAAGAGAAACATTGCATCGCTTTCGGTCAAGCCAATTCCGCCGGCGAAAGCGAACTGTACTCTGTGGTCGCAGAGCTGGACATGATCGGTCAGGGTGTCGATGGCCTCGCTGCGCTCACGCTAGACAGAGAGGGTTCTTGCATTTGAACGTTGTCGAGGGACTCAGTGGGAGCGAACGGGTATACCTTGTCTGCTACGATCTCCCGAATACCTAACAGCCGCTTGAGTCAGCCGTCGCCCTTCACGACGGATCATTGCGACCCGAAGGATCCCGAGTTTGCATATCTCAGCGTGTCAATGATCGTCGGAGGCGAAGAGCGTCCAGACGAGGCGATCCACCTCGTGTCAGCAATGCAACTTGCCGGGTTCCGTTCTATAATTGGCCTAACGCAGGTTGTGGACGACGATAAGACGAAGAAGATCATATCGGCATTTTGTAACCATAAGATGGACGAATCTGGTCGTCTGGACCATACCCGAGTAGTGCATGCGTTAACCAAGAGGTGACATACCACTCGATCAACGGACTCCCTATATCCGTCTCGGTGCCTAGCTCTGGTACTGCCGCACTGTTTCCCCCCACTCTCTCTTTTGCCTTGCCCTGCTTCGTACTCGCTGTGTATTATGCCATTCATGATTGCTCTAGCTGTTCATTGATGCGGTAGCGTCAACAGGGTCAAACTGTTATTTCTGCCCAGGTGCTTCCACTCAGCATGATATGCCCTCAAAGACATAGTCACCACAAATACTACACTTCCGCTCACGGTCGGAACATGATCGAAGACAGTTAATCGACACGTGACCATTTGCACTACCCAGAAGTGTTGGACGGTGTATGTACCATCGACGTACCTTACTTATTGACTGCAACTCACCACTGGCAGTGGACGATTCAATGACTGGTGCTGAAGTGCTACATGATGTCATCCAGCCCAAGTGAGTTCTTCAGACCGCATGTTCCGTCACGCTGCAGTCATTGATTCAAGATTGTCCCAATGATTGTGGTGCTTCACGAGAAGGTATTCGAGAACGAATACACACAGTCTTCCTTGGTGCGAACGCTCGGCCTCTGCGGAACTGGTCTGGTATGACTCAGCGAGATAGGTTGAATTAGTGAGTGCAGGAGCATAATGATATGCGTTTCACGAGCGAAGTTTTCGGACAGCTTTCACTTCTGACTTATTCCCGGGTGCGCGTGCCTCCTGGTCCGCCATAGTTCGACAGACGCGGATTGAACAGCAGCAATACTTCGAAGACATCACAAGAACTAGACAGCAGCTCTCAGAACTGGCCACAGAGATCTGCAGCAAGAGAACCCGACAACGGAAGGTAGGATCAAAAAGCCCGAATGTAGGCTTGTTGTGTCGACGATGACATACATGTTACATTTAAGGGTCCCACCATTCGTCCAGCAACGGTAAGTCATAAAGTCGACGCTGATCATTGATAAATATGTGATGGTTAGGACGTGTCGGCAGAAACCTTCCCAGCTCGGGCCTAGCGCGGATCCGATTCCCAGTCAGGCTGGGATCGTCGGCACCCGTCGAAGCGGTCCCCCCCTCCGGGACTGTGTAGCCATTCAACACGGCCAGACCTACGACCATGCTTCACCATCGTCTTCGTCGCCTGCAGGTGACATACGCCATGGCATTCGAGTCAAATGTGTACCCAGATGGACACATCCTGGCGCCGCGCGTGTACGAACGACTCTGGAGAGACAACACGATGAAGGGCCCACAACGGAACACGTACTAGTCCTTTTCTGCTCTCTGCCCTCAAGACGCACTTCTTGCGACGCACACGGTGAACGTGACATACACGATAGATACTTGAATCACGTTGACTTTTCAATTAACGATTCGCCCCGATGCAACATCGCGATGCATGGACCGACCGAGTCGTGTTTTTTTTTCTCTCTTCCATTTCCTGCTTCCTCTCTTGGCGCTGGTGATGGCTCTTTGTCGAGACTATCTATTCGCTTCCGAGGCTCTAGTTAGCCCAGCCCCAGCACAACGGCACGCGCCTCCTTCGTCAGACTCTGCATGACCTGTATCCGGAGGCGACACGACAGGCGGCACCGCGACGCGTGCGACGACCTCTTTCCCTTTTTTTTCTGGGGTTACATCGCGACGCTCAAGAGCGCAGCGCCCGCGGACCGAGATCGATCACCAGCAGCCGCCTTCCCTAGGAACGAATCCGCTGTGGTCCGTTGCCTCGTTGCATGTAGCTACGACTTCCACTCCACCTTCCTCCCCTCCCCCCCAAATCCCTTCTTGCTCGAGTGGATCTACAACGGGCATGGCACTCGAAAAGTGGGTTGTCCGGTGGGATAAAAGCTTGCCGAGTCTGAAAGCGCCGAGCTGTCTATGTGACACCAGCCGCCACCACCGCCTTTCCTTTTCATTTTACATCCTCCCTGGGAAGGAGTGACGATCCGATCTTCACTCCCTTTGATCATACGAGTCGTCGAAAACGCATTCACAACCAGCAGCAGTCACAAGAGGAAAGAGCAAAAAAAAAGATAGTGTATATAAACGATGATTATAACGTATTAAACTGAAACGCCACCATCCCCCACTCCAATCCACCCGAGGACATATGGCGTATCTACACTATACGGAGACAACGAAATAGATAATTATATACGAAGTCACGTCAAACGAATGCCAGAATGCAAAGCAAAAAAAAGACAACTGTAAGTGTTTTTTTAGTAGAATGGGATCACACGACGACGGAGAAAAAAAAACGACACATGAATGTCGAGAGGGTAGCATGAAGTGAAGAACAACGAACCTAGACTAGATGAATAAATGACAACGACAACGGCAAGCCTATACGAACATAAAAGCATGTTTAAAAAAGAGGTCATAGATAATAGCCAAGCAACGACATGTGTGATAGATAGGCCGCTCAGCATAGTGATAACGTCCCGCCGGTAAGTAGGAGCCAACCAGCGTGCCTGAACAGGTGAGGAGGCTGCAAGTGGGGCTTGACAAAACCGGGAGCGAATGTACGATAGCAGAGACGAAAGCAAAGTCATATTTTGGTGTAAAGTGGTGGTATCATCCTCTATTCTCGCGGTGGAGCAGACTCGACGGGCCAGATCGATTCACGGCTGCGTTCGCGGTCTCCCGTTCGAGTAAGAGGAACCGAGGGCGTCGCCGAATTCAATCCCGTTTGGGGAGCTTGCTGAGGGGGCTGCTCATGGGACGGGGGTTGCTGAGGTGCGGGTTGGGACAATGTTTGCGCCTGATGATGTGGGGGTGCTTGCGGTGGGGACGGCTGCGCGGGGGGTTGTGGCGCACCCATCTGCATTTCGTCGAGTCCGCGCTTGACGCCTGCCATCATCTTGTCGGTCTTCTCAAGCAGTTCCTCCAGTCGCCTACGTTGCTCATGGAGCTCCAGATAGTGTTGCCGCAGCTCGCTCACTGTAGGAACGACTGTTGTCAATACACCGTTCAGGGTGTCGTGGGGAGGTGGCGAGTGCCCATGGCCGAGGCCATAATACCCATGACCCACACCGTGTGGTGGCGGTAGAGCATAGCCGACGCCCGCAGCAAGTCCAGGATTTAATGGGGAATGGGTTCTGCTGGGCGCATTAGAACCGGACCGCATATAGCTGGACGGTGCACCGCTAAAATCACGGGCACCAAGAAGACCAGGTGGACCATACCCATAGCGTTCCCCTAATGCGGCATTCAGTGGAGGTAAATCGAGACCGGGGTGAGGCGATGCGATAAACGCTCCGTGACCAGAGGGAACACGTCCAAGGTGGTGCGCGAAGCGATCTAACTCGGGACCTGGTTGCATAGCGCGGGGGAGCGAGTGACTACGGTCTCCGAGTGCTTCCACGATTTGATGATGCATGCTCAGTGCACCTTCAGCCCATAAAGAACTGTGAGAGTCCCGAGAGGCCTTTCGTGCGGATGCACGCTCACCCTTGCCCCGTCCTCGTCCGCCGCTCTCCTGTGGCGACTCGTCTTCAGGGCCGCCCATATCCTCATCTTCGTCCTTCTCCCGAGCACGCCCTTTCTCACGATCGCTCTTTCCTCTTCGGGCACGTTTTCGCCGAGGTTGTGGTTCTTCGACCTCGTTATCACTCTCTTCCCCTCCAGTGTTCGCGTTTTGGCTGCCGCCCGATTGGCCGATCCCGACGAGAGCTTCTGCCGCTTGGTGATCTGTGATGCGTGCCGAGGACATGCCAGCTGCGGCAGGAACACGTTTCCGTCGCTTGATCACCGTCTTTTTCATCGAATTGGGACGATGAGTGCCGTGGAGCTTGAAGTACAGACCTAGTGATGGAAATGTGGTCAGCCAGACCTGGCCAGGGACACACAGGGACAATGACAACATAAAAGGGAAAGCTGAAAATGAACGGCGACAACAAGCAGTGCGAGTCCAGCGATCAGCAAATAAGATAAGATACAGGGGAGTGCGACGGAAAGGGAAAGGGGAGATGATGTCAAACATTCCGAGACTTGAAGCGAAAGGCAAGTACCTATCCCAGATGGGATCAACGTGGACCATGTCATCCATGTTACGAAACATAAACATCATCTAGGGAATAATGACGACGGCAAGAACACACGCCCCCAAGCACAGCCGACATGAAATGAGATAGAAACGCACCGCATGCATTGCAGATGTTGTTGCCCACATCGTCCCTCCTCCAGAGCGGGGTGGTGCTAGTGCCACAGTTTGCGCAGCTCAGTGCACCGACTGCTGACTTGACCTTCTTCGTGGGTGCGGGGCTGTCGCCTTCTGCGCCAGGCGAGGAAGCATCGGCAGCGGGCGATGCTGCCGGTGCGGCGGCAGTCGCAGTCTCGTCTGTGGTTCCAGGCTCTGCGTCGAGCCTCCCAGACACTGCAAGAGAATTGTTTAGCGTTGGGCAACCAGCACATGCGCTGGATCCTCCAGTGCCATCGCACCGACCATCCCCAGGACACGTGCCACGATCAGCGTTGGTGTGCGAACCTGTTGCAGAAGCGGGCTTGGTGGGCAAAGTGGACTTTTGAGCGGAACCCTCTGTCTGTGTAGACGATGAGGGAGCATCCGTAGTTTTCGAGTGCTGATTTTGGGAAGAAGATGACGCTGCCGGAGTTAGAGATGCCAGATTCGGATTTGACATGTCGGAATCCCCGCCACCGTTTTGAAGCTGAGACGGGGGTTGCGCAGAAGCAGAGGTAGCAGAAGGCGTTGGAGTACGAGCCAAGGAAGTGGGACGAGCGACCTTGCGTGATTTGAGGTAGAGACCTAGTAACGATAAACAACGAACAACGGCAAGCAAAGTGCCCACGAGTTGTACACATTTCAATCAGCACACACTGCTACTGCACTGACAAGACGGGAGGTATAACAAGAGCGTAGGAAAAAAGAATCTGAGCCAATCGCCATCATGTCCGACTCGACATGCCGAGAACACGCGGTGTAGATGTAGCTGCAACGCAGCACGATGATATACATCGACCGGCTAGCATGGAACGTGTCAGGACAAAACGGGCGCCCGCGACCCAACCCGCGCCACACATCGACACGTGATGGAAGAGGAAATGAAAGCAGATGAGATGAAAATGGGTGGAATCAACTCACCACAAGCATTGCAGATGGTCTTGCCCTGGGCGTCGCGTCTCCAGAGAGGCGTGTCAAAGGTTCCACAGTTGGTACAGCCAGTGCGTTGCGGTTGTGCAGGCTGCTGAGGTGGCTGTTGAGGTTGGGCAGGCTGTTGTGGCTGGAGCGCGGCGACTTGCTCTGGGGCATGTGACTGGGGCTGATCCGAATGTTGCAGCGAGGACTGCTGGGGGACGACGACGGCGTTGGAGGCGTTGGGTTGGCCGTCCGTGGGGGGTTGCTGGGTGCGATCCCTTTGCTGGTGGAGGAGCTGCTCGTAGTTGGTGAATTCGGCGGATGTGATGCGCTGGTGGAGTGCATGTGCGGCGTCTGCAATGGCAGGGGACGGGGGTACATGTTGGTCCGAAGGGGTGCTGGAGAACTGCTGCTGTATGCGGGAAAGATGGTGCATGTTGAGAGCAGGGGGTTCCATTACGATTGGGGACATTTTTGAAAAAGTTTATCTAGCGATACGATTAAAGAAGAAATTTGAGTATTACGATTGAGACTGATGATTGGGACGCGTGTCAGTTTGAGTGCGTTGCGTCAGGGGAGACAAAAGCACGAACTGTGAGAATATAAGGACAAGATGTGGAGTACGGGGAGCACGACGGTGAGGGGTGGTGGAGAGCTGAGGCGGGGGGAAGTTTGGTTGAGGAAGAGAAACGGGGAGAGAAGGGACAGCGCGGAGAGTTTATGATTTGTGTCGACGGGAACCGATAAACTAATAGATAACCACAAAAAAACTAAATCTGGCCAATCAGATTACTCCAGTTTCAAAATCATAAATTTCAATTATCCCCCACACACCGTCATCTGAATCCGTCCCTACCATCATTCAACGGCTGCGTCTCGCATTAAAAATTAGTATCAACCATTCTGCTCATTTCGCTCCACCAGCTCTCCACATACACTATCTTCATCCGAGCTGGTGAAAATTTATCGCTAATGGGCGCGACAATCTCGGTAATCTGCGCACAGATTACGTACTGAGTTTTACTCCTCAATATTTACACCTATTTGTTTTGTGGCGCCGCAGGGTCAATCTTATCTCCCACCGCCTTCCCATCTCTGACCTACGCACAAAGTTTCACGCTGCCATACCTTATTTTCGCTAGTCTCACAACCGTGTCTCCTCTACGATCAAAGTTTTAGACCACGGATAAGCAACGTGGCGTTCGTCCAGTTCTGCGACTCTTTATACATTAGCTGACATGGCGACCACCCCACCGCTTCCTTCAAAGCTGGTGATCCATCCTACACCGAGACGAGGTCCATCACAGCATCGCCCTCACGGCTGTACGTGATGCATCAGTTCCCCGTGAGTGTCCGAATGTCCCGGCGTGGAACGTGTCTCGTCCTTCGGGTCCCTCTACCGCCGACGCAGCCCGCGGCCTGGCAAAGAAACACCCAGCACATCCATGTTTAGGAGTCCCCCGCACAAAACCGGTGCGGCCGCAATGTCTTACACGGATACGTCGGCACTTTTATGAACTCTCCGCCGTCGCTCTATCGCCCGCAGGCCGTACATACACGCAATCGGATACTTACCTGCCCGTGTGACGTTGGTCCGGCCGATAAGATAAGACAAGCAAAAAGCTCCCATCCCCTTTTTCCTTTTTTTTTTCTTTGCTCCCGTCCGTTTCGTTCCTCGCAGTACAGTGCCTATATAAAGTTTGGGTGCCCTGTTGGAAATCTGCCCGCGACTAAAGTTCTGGGCGTGATCGGGCAGTTGAGATGAACGGCAGGTAACTCAGCAGTTCTTTTTGCGACGCGCGAGTATTGAAGCGACCTTTCCCTCGGGTATATCAAAGGGTGGCGGTTTAACAATTGGGTGACGTTGCTGTTCAACCTTCGTGTATACCACACCGCCCGTCCGTTACCGATAGTGCAAAAAAAAGGTAGTCTCGTAGAGTTGAAACGAAAGCGATATCCGAATCAAAAAGCCTGAAACCTGTCCCACGCTATTCTTTCTCGTGTGTATGTGATAACGATGTATGAACATGCCCCCCATTTATCGCCGCTCCCTCGTTACGACAGGCACCACTGGCCGACGCCGGACCGTCACTCATCTGGCACACATCAACTAGTAGTCCGCTAGCTATTTACTCCAAACATATGTGCCAACGCAGCGAGGTACTGTAGAGTTGGTCTTGTCACCTGTCAGGAATGTCGGCGAAGCGATGTCAAAAAGGATGATCTCCTCTGTAGCAGTTTAATCAAGCATAGATTGAACACAACTTGACCGACCTGCCACTCGTTTCGAAGAGAACAAGGAAAAACAAGCGACCCAAGAGATAATAAGTACTCGTCACATGTGCTCG
>JBBPKC010000068.1:11602-38712 GCA_038089055.1 Tylopilus aff. balloui | reverse complement strand
TAGGTCACGTTCTTCATTTGGGCATTCGCTAGGGAGCGGCGCTGTGCCCTGGTGGTTCACCTTTCCGATTCTGAACCCTGTGATTGATCGGAGGGCTTACTCCTCCCAAATCTATTTGCCCATCTCCGCTCCAGCCCACCCCCCATATCGCTTTTGGGTACAAACAACGACGAGAGAGGGAGAGAATGAACGAAGACAAAGGGTGCAACCAAGATGAACAACACCTCGTCAGGTGCACAACGCGCGTGTTACCAACATCGTCACGGGAAAGAAAAAATGGAAAGGCCCATCGAACTATGGGTACACCCGTTCATTTGCACTCGCATATGTGACTCACAGGTCAAAGTCCAAACGGGGTGGAGGGTAATTTTGTCGTGGTGCTGTGGAGGCTTAAGAAGTACCCCAGAGCTCCTCGCAGCATACTCCCTAACCCGTCTCCTCTGATGACCGGCACATCGGGCACCATAGAAAAACACTTACAACCTGAATCGGACGTAGCTCATACCCAGGACGAGGGCTGCGACCCTGGTACCCCGACTGTGGTTTTTGGGAAATGTCCGCTAGTCTGTCGACCGAGCTATAATGCAGAATAGCATACATGCCCAAACTATTGCGGATACTCTCCCAAAGCAGGAGCAGCAGGGTGATGAAACCTCCGAACCCACGGACCAACCGTATCGCGTGCCATCCTCCTTGGACGAGAATGAAGAGATAATCGTCACAGGTGCGAAACCCGTCTCTCCAGGCAGTTTGCGAACAATGCTAACGACGGGGTAGTGATTCGAGCGACTGATATCGCCCTTGGCCTTAGACGACCCCTGCCGGGTTTCACGTCGTGCGACACCATATTGGCCTCGAACGGAGAACCGAAAATAAACCCTCATCAGCGACTGGTAATGTCGTCGAGTGGAGCGGCCGGATACCGATGCGAGATCGCTATTCTCTATTTGGCGTTAGTTGTGACGGAACCAACAGACCATTGGATTTGTCGGCCGCCGTTCGTTTCGAGGTCTACGCATCCTTCGAATTTCAGCTCATGTTCGGAGCTGAGGAGCAGCTCCGAATGTTTACGCCAGCCGTAAGGCAACTACTAGACCGCAATGCAACAGACGCTCGTGAATAGGATCCAGCTTTGCACCAGAGTCGGGGTGCTCATGCCATGACAGCATTTTCATTCTTTCCGAGGGATGGGGACACCACGTCCCTGTGTTCCTCCATTTCAGTGACTGTCAAACGGCAGAGTGGTGATCCGTCAGGATCGAGGGTCCTTGATCCCCATCGGGTAGGTGGCAAACCCAGGTCAATACGATCCTCGCTGATTTACATCTGCCCGGAGTCAACCGCTGAACCCCTGGGGGAACCGGAAGACGCCACCAACCAAGGCTATGACGCCCTTTCGCGTTGCCGAACGCACGAGGAAAAACAAGACCTGGAGCGTTCTATTCAACAGTTCAGGCGCGCTCTTAATGTCTGTCCAAGGTACTATCCTTGTCGCACAACCGCTAAGTCGATGGCGAAATTGATCCTCTCTCGGGTCGAGGGTACATATGCCCCGTTGGAAGTCGTTCTTCGGTTGTATCGGGATGTTCTGGTGCCAGCCACTCGACCGCCCTCTCACGCTGATTCAATTGGCCTCGGTGCACTTTGCGTGGTTCCAGAGGCGGAGAGACGATACTGATGAAGCAAATGTTGAGGCGTTACTCCACGAAGCGATAGAGCTCTCCACTACGGAGAGTCATGAAAAACGAGCCACGACTGTCACGTTCCACTTGCGTGCCGGACATAAAAGGGGCCCCGCGCAATCGGATGGCCGATCGTCCATGGAGCAGAATTCGATTCCAAGGTTAACGATCGAAAACCCATGGCATCTAAGTCCTTGGCGGTTCGAGCGGTTCGAGCGGATAGTTGAACTAGCAGACCCTCAGCGAGCAATCACAATTTTGGAGGGATTAGTCAAGTCCACGTCGAGTTTGGATTCCAATTACTGTGTAGCACTGGGGAATCTAGGCCACGCATTGTTACACCCACTCGAGCGCGTCAGACAGCTGAGGGGACCTCGAGGATGCAATTTCGATTCAGAGGGAAGCTGCTGACCTCGCTTCTCATGATCACCCTGATAGACCCTTGCATATCAACAGCCTCGGAAACTTCTTCTAAGCCCGTTTTGAGCGCCTAGGACGGCTTAGGGACCTCGAAGGTGCAGTTTCGACCTTCAGAGAAGCCGTTAACCTCACTCCTCATGATCACCCTAATAAGCCCATGGATCTTATCAGCCTCGGCTGCTCCTTCCAGCCCTGTTTCGAGCGCTTCCGACATCTCACCTCGAGGATGCAATTTTGTCCTTCAGGCAAGCTGTTGACCTCACTCCGCATGACCGCCCTAAAAAACCCAATTATCTGGGCAGCCTCCCTGACGGGCCTGTGCATCTTAACAACCTCGGCTACTGCTCCTGTGCCTGTTTCGTTCACCTCAGGCAGCATAGGGACCTCGAGGATGCAATTTTGACTCTCAGGATAGCCATTGACCTCACTCCTCAGGGCCATCCGCGCGTCTAAACTACCTCGGGACTCCTTTCGAAGTCCGTTTCGAGCACCTTGGACAGCTCGGAGACCTTAGGATGCGATTTTGATCCTCAGGGATACCATTGACCTCTCTCCTGACAGCTGCCCCGATATGCATCTTAACAGCCTTGGGAATTCCTTCCAAAGCCGATTGAGCGCCTCGGACGGTCCAGTGACCTTGAGGATGCAATTTCGACACAAAGGGATGCTCCTGACCTGACGCCTCATGAGCACCCTCGCAAAGCCCTCGTGTCTTCACAACCCCGGGATCTCTTTCCAAATCCGTTTCGAGTGCCATAGACAGCTCAGTGACCTCGAGGATGCAATTTTGGCCCTCAGGGAACCTGTTGCTCTCACTCCTCATGGTCATCATCACAGGCCGTTGTGTCTTAATAGGCTCGGGACCCTCTTCGAAAAACGTTTCGAGTGCCTCGGACGGCTCAGCGACATCGAGGATGCGATTTCGGCCCTCCGAAGTGCCGTTGACCTTATGCCTGATGGTCATCCTGACAAACCTATGAGTCTCAACAGCCTTGGTGGTTCCCTCGAAGCACGTTTCGTTCACCTCGGACAACGAGGATGCGATTTCGATTCTCAGGGATGCTGTTCACCTCACCACTGATGGCCACCCCCATGTATCTCAACAACCTCGGGTCCTCCTTCTAGGCCTACTTCAACCGCCTTGGACGACTCCGTGACTTCGAGGACGCGTTTTCGAGGAAGAGGGATGCTGAATACTTCACTCCCCGTGGTCGTCCTCGCAAGCCCAGGTATCTTAATGACCTCGGGTCTTCCTTCCAAGGCCGTTTCAACCGCCTCAGACAGCTCAGTGACCTTGAGGATGCGATTTCGGGGAAGAGGGAAGCTGTTGACCTCGCACCCCGTAGTCACCCTCGCAAGCCCCTGTATCTTAACAACCTTGGGACCCCCTTCCAGTACTGACCTTTCTCGCCTTCTCGCCTTGCCCGCCGCGTTTAAAAGGGTAACGGATCTGACCCGCTCATCGATTCACCAGTCGCCTTGAGAACCCGTGTCCTGTCCCAGGTGGCGCTCACACTGATTTCGAGGGGGGGGAGGGGAGACGAAAAAAACGAGGACGCAACACTCAAGACGTCGTCCTATTGCCACCACTTCTTTTCTTTTTTCCTTCTTTTCGTGTACCACTTGTACACCAAAATAATAATAATGAAAGCAGGGGAAGAAAAGAAAGAAAACCCATCGAGAGACGAGTCTATCCGTTCGCATGGTGCATAGCACACATTTACGTGCGGAACGCACCGTCGACTCGACCTCTCCCTACCTGCGGTTCATATCCCGCTTCTCAAACGCATGCACGCACGCAGCTCTGACCATGGCAGCGTGCATATATCGGTACTCATGAGCTAACATGCGCAGGCGCTGATCATGAATCGTTTGACGGACATCATCATCGGATCTCGTATCGAGTCGCCGTTCGAAAAGTGGCCCTTGGACTATTAGGCCCTGAGGACGAGCAACAAACCACGCCCGTCCACGCCTACCAGGACCGAGTGTCCTTTTTTCCACTAAGTTGAGAGGGGAGGGACTAGGGCCGGTTGGTGGATGACTCTCTCTCTGGTCGTGCTGGGGGATCTTCTGCCACGTATTACCCGCCTTAATACACGGACAGACGACGTGTCGTGTCGCACGCACAAGTCTTCACGATATGCGATCTCGATCGATTGTTCACCAAGTCGGCGCACCATGCAGACGATATTGAGATAACGAGGTCCTCGGGACGTCCGCATTGTCCGTGTACGCTTCAAGATCAAAACCAAGGAAAGTTCACAGGACCGGGAATCACAAACGGTTCGTGCCAACCACGGAACGAGAAAGGAAAGCACCCCCATCGACACCCCCTCGTGGCTTGCGTCGACGACCTGCGGGCACGTTCAGCAAACCAACCGCTACGGGTTCATACCCACAACCTCGTCTCCACCACGCGGCCTTCGTGCATCGTGTCTTGCGTCCAGCACAAGGTCCAGGTTCTAGACCGGGATCGTGCATGCGCTGCACGTCCATCGCTGCTTGATACGGATATACGCGTGGGAAGATGAGGGGAGGAGGGGAGACATTACAGTAGACTCCTTGCAAACCGTGCCGATGCGAGCCGCAGTGCGTGTACCACCTTGCGTCGGACGGGCGTAGATGCCGCGTCTCAAATGATATCAATGACCGACGGCCAAATACTGTCGTCGCGTCATTTTTTTTTTCGTTGGATGAACCCGTCAGCGCGTCTGCATGCCAACAACCGAGAGAAAGAGCGTACCCGAGCAACGCTACCAACGACTGTATTACGGCCCATATAAACGGGATCCACCTGGTTTACACCCGTGTCAGAACGATGTATGTCTCCAAGCGCATGCGAGGAGACGCACGTAGAGATGTAGAACCCCCCCGCACGATAGACGGCGAGGATCAGAAACGCGAGCACGGCCGCACCGACGACTGCGCTGAGCAGGCCGATGAGGAGGAACGTGAAGAGGACGAGGAGGGCAAAGGTCCACCGTGAGCGGCGGGCGTTGAGTCGGGGTGGCTTTGGCCATTCGTCGATCTGCGCGGATGGTTGGGTTTGGGTTTGGGTTTGGGTTTGGGAGTGCGAGTGCGCGTGGTGTTGAAGGAGGGAGTGTGACCGCGAGCGGTGGGAGGCGAGGACGATCGGGTCCCGCACTGTCCTCAGGGGTGGACAGAGAAAATTATAAAAGGCGTAGGTGCCAGCGACGAAGTTGAAGGGGAGGTGAAAGATGAGCGTCCAGAAAAGCGTGAATTTAAAGACATCTGAGCTGGGGTCAGTTCCACTGTAGGGCGGTCTCCAGGCCGAGGACGTACCGTCCAGGTTGGAGAGGTAAAAACCACCTGGTCGAATGGGTGGACCGACGAACCCGACTTCTCTACCCGGATTGTAGAGCGAGGGCCAGAAGAAATTGGAGAACTGGGCACTCATGGTCGGTGCCAAAGGTGTTCGGGTAACTAAGACTATAAGTATAATACAGCAAAATATCAGTAACAACCAGTCTTAGCGCACGATTCATCCGTCCTCGTCCATCATCATACCCTCCTCTGTCCTTGCACATCCCTTTTCCTCTCCCTCTTCATGCAACGATTGGAATCCATACTTGGGCGTCTCATACCCGTCTGCGCCTTCTCCACCCTCGTCCAAACGCAACTCACTCAGCGAGGCACGTGCTGACATTTCACCCAGCCGGATCCCCATACGAAGCCCATCGGGAGACGGGTATACTGCTGGTGTGGACGGGATCGAGAGCGGCGTGCTGCCCTGTGCCGGCGTCGACGGGGTGGACGACAAGCCAGGGAGCGAGTGCCGATGCTCTTCACTCGGCGACGTTGTGGGGTCATTCAGTTCGTCAGGTGCTGGCTGCTGTCTTTGAACACCAATAATCCGCAGCCGCTCCACCCACCTACAACGTCCACTGAGTACCTCCAAGGTGTCGAATAGAGGTATGACTTACGCGTCTGCACGATCCAAACTTTCTTTTACGACGCCAGTCACACCACGCATCATATCCAAACTCTCTGTTGCGAGCGTGAGGATATGTTGGGCCGCCCGGGTAGCCGCACCTGCAGTCGGACGACCCATACTTGCACGCGGAGAAGCCAAGGGTGATGAAGCGCGGGACGACGCGGGTGTCCCGGAAAGCGACCTATCTGGACCACCGGCATTGCGCTCTCTGCGATGCCGACCACTCCGCCAGTTGTTACCTGTACCGCCAGCCGATGCACCCGCAGCTGAGCTTGCCCCTGGTGCACCTTCTGGTATACCGTGCGTGGTGCCCGCACTTGTTGCGTTCGCCCATCGTTGAGGGAGGTGTAGGATAAAGCCGCGAACGCGGGCACGTGCAGGCTCGGGCAGCGCGCCACCTGCATATTTGCTTACTACATCTACGACCTGGCGGACAGTATTTACGACGTCTCTGCGAACGTCATGCAATGTGCGCAAGTGCGTTGGCGAGATGCAGGGGTCTGATATGGATGGGTCGGCGACATAAGACTGAAGGGAGTCGATAAAGTCGCGGAGAATGAGGATTTGGGAATCGATATGCGTGGTGGCGTACTGCGAAAGGGATGCATCAGTAGAGCATACTCGGTTGACGCGTCGAGGATGCAAACCTGAAGCCACTGAAGACAATACTTTAACCGTCTCATGCTTTCTTCGCTCACTGCAGCCCCGAGCCCTCCGGCTTCTAAGAGAACGGTTTGCCATCGACTTCGCGGTACGACTTGACGATCGGCATTCTGGTCCGACTGAGACAGTAATTGGGGGGTTGGAGTGCGGCTTCCAAGCACTGAAGGCAGGAGTAGTAAGCGAGGGGACGCTGGGCCCTGAGTCAGAGGAAGTAGTAGTGAGATAAGATAAAGCGTACCATCATCGGTGGCGTCGGCTGAAGCGTTGACGTGTTTTGATGCACTCTGGGGATCTCCGGTGTCGGGACCTTGAGACACCGGGGCATCTACTTGCATCTTCTCGTCCATGGTGGATGCACGACGGTATCTCTCGAGCTGCATTTGTCAGACGTAGGTGATACAGGACAAGGAGAACACAGACCCTATCGAGTTGCCTGCAGGCGAATTCGTCCAACTGATTGACGTCGACAGGTAACCTATCGATGACGGGGCGAGAGATATTTTTTACGGATGTCTCCATCATTTCTGCACCATACTATCGCACGGTTTCCGGTGAAGAACGAAAAACGAAAAATGCAGGAGAGACGGACTTTGACGACGCGAGAGCTTGCTTTTCCGTGCTCGTAGGCTCTTAGTGCGGTGCCAACGAGCGGTAAATTGGACACTCTGGATACGAAGTCCGGAGGGACTGCGTCTGGCGCCAGGGACTTTGGTGGAGACGATCGCGAGGTGGCGTTTGACACTGAGGAGGGATATGTGATTATGGGTGCACGGCAAGAGCGAGACGAACGTGCATGATGTCCTCGGGCCATTTTTCATATCGTCGAGCGCGCGTACTGCGATTCGGACGCTCTCGTCGTGGTCGTCGACGGCGGGGGAGGGCGGGGACGAGGCGGGTGGTGTGGAGGACATGGTGGCGGGGAAGATCGTCGCCAGCAAAGGCACGTGTTCGCAGTGGCCACTTTCACGTGAAATGGAGCTTCTATATAAAGAACATTGAGTCCCACTTCCTTTTTTAGATATGTCTAGACCAATCCCCCCTATTTAAACCAGCCGCATCGAGCACTCAATACAGTCGTCGTCGCCCCACAATGCGTCTTGTTTCTCAACCACCACCATGGCAGACATCGACAGGATGTTTCGCAGCGAACTCGCCGTCGTCGCAGAGCAGGACCCGTGGTCCCTCGACGCCCTCGCCCTCTTCGACGCAGCACACTGGGACACACCCATCGACGTCCACACAGACGCACTCGGCCTATTCCCCGCCCCGAATCGTCGCATCGGTGCACAGCCAGACCCCCATCCACAGCCGACCGTCCACCTCTCCGACGTCACCATCTCCCCCACCACTCCTCGTCCCCTCATCGACATACCACCTCCCGCCTCTCCCTCGAACATACCGTCCACCCTCTCCCCCGCCGACTCCTTCGTATACACAGACCCTTCCTCCGAGGACATGGACAGCGACGACCTCGATATAATCTACCCCTCCGACTCGGAGTTCGTCCCCTCCCCCATCAGCGTCGACCCCACCTCTCTGTACGCACCGGGCACAGCGTCCCAAAGCGCAGACACATTCGCACCCGCACCCTCCATCCGTCCCTCGCGCCGTACATCCCGCACCATGACCAAAGTCCCCGTCCCGATTCCCAATCTGACGAAAAAATCAAGGGGACGCAAAGTCCCGACGTCCAGCGGAGAACCCATCTATGCAGCCAGCAGGGACAAGACAAAAAAAGGCGTACGCACCTATACCTGCCATGCGGACGGATGTGGCAAATGTTTCGTTCGAGGTGAACATCTCAAACGGCACATTCGGTCCATTCATACCGACGAAAAACGTAGGCCAACGATGTTGGATGTCTTGAATGCGCTACTGTGCTGACCTTGTTCCTTTTTCAAGCATGGACATGCACTTACGAGAATTGTAGTCGTGCGTTCAGCAGGCGTGACAACCTGAATCAACACCTGCGCATTCACAGGCTACAGGACGGTGACGATTGAAGTGGCTGGTCGGGAAGAGGTTTTCTATGGACACGCATGATCTTATACTATCATTATTTCATCTATATTCCATGTATCGTCGACATTGCATTTCTCGGGAGGTCGCTGAGCATTCATATATTCAGTTTTCTTCGTGCATGATACGGGATCAGGACGCATAGCGATCGGGTAAAAAAACAGAAGAAAATAATCCGGTGACTCGTCCAATCCTATGCAGGGCGGTGAAAACTTGACCTTGACCGCCTCATGCCTCGGTCGTTTTGCGAACGCGCTTCGTGGCGACGGTGTTCTCCCTAACGAGTGCAAGCCCGTCAACACCCGAACCGAAAGAAATTAAATGTGCCACTTGCCTGAACCCGTTCTTGAATCGCCTCGACACGTACTTGAGGTACCGCATGCGACCCGTTCCGGTCGTCTTTCGGCGCTTAGCCTTTACGCCCCACTCGTACGAACGCAGTTTAGCGGCGGGGTAACCGCATTGCGCACAAGCTATATTCCGTCCACGGTCGATAAGCGACAGGGGCGGCGCGACGCAAACGACGCACTCTTGTGTTGCTTGTGGAACGCACGGTTGCCGCAGCGCCGGCAGAGCGTGTGCGTCTTTGTGTGGCGCTTACTATCGGAGGGAGAAGGATGCCAGGTGAGCGGGTGTGCCGAGCATGAATCGAAAACGTACCCAAAGGACGAAGTACCTGTTCACCACGCGAGGAGAGTGAGACGGGAAGCGAGACCCTCGTCAGCGGCCCTGGTATCACGCAAAACGTCGTCGGACGAACCTTTTGTCTATCAAGAGAGAAAGAAAAATAGATGATCAGCCAAACGACGTATCCAAGTAAAACAAAGGGTCTCCGTGAATCCCGTCATCCAACCATCGACCGTCCCATCCGTCCTCCTTCCGTGCCAGATGGGACATACAGGGACCAGGAAGACACGGTACATGGATCGCAGAGACGTCGATACCCACCATGTTGTCGTTTTCTTGAGGATCTCGAGTCGGAGGTGGTGTCTGTGTGAGGGTTTTGCCAGTCGACTGGGGCCGAGACCGTGGGAATATTTTAACGATTTACCACGAACAAATGGCCCCTATCAAAAGTACAAGTAGATCAACATAGACATGCAGCAAACCTAAGGAAACACCGGCGCACGACCCTCACCGACTGGCACGCCAGGTGGTGGATACCCAAACGGATGTACCAACCCAGGTTGCACCGGCACGTACCCATGCGGATATACTGGACCCCACTGTCCTTGTCCCTGTCCCAACCCACCCCCTGCCACGCCCACGCCGGTCCAGCCGACCCGACCCGCCCCATTCCCATCCAACACCACCGCCGTCGACTGCTTTGCCCACGTATCCCACTCCGACCAATATTCCGGCTTCTCCACCACCTCCGGTCGTGGATTATACCACGACGGATCCGCGCCCTGCCTCACCTTCGTCCGCAGTCTACTCCGCGGGTTCAGCTCTGGAACGTACGCGTCTGCTATCTGCGCGTCCGACACCCACGGCAGGCCATCCAAATCCGTGACGAACTGTCGAACACGCGCCATCGTCGAGGCGAGCGAGCCCTTGGACGATGTGCGCTCGACGTCGGCGGCGAGGAGCAGACCACCCCCCGCGGTCCCGCCGGGAGGGACAGGGAACGGGATGACGGGGTTCTCGGTGCGCCGCACGGGGATGGGCGCGACGATGACAGGCGTGCGCGCGGGGTCTGGGTAGACAGGCTCGTGGAGCGTCTGCGAACCTTCCTCCGTAGCGATCACGTGCTCCTGTGCGACCACTGAGAGCCTTCGCGGCCCCGGCCCGGGTGTCGCCACCCGCGCAGACCGGGTCGACGTGGGGCGCGGGGAGGGTGGGTCGGAGAGCGAGATGACCGTGACGGGGCCCGGGATCCGCGGGGAGGGGGCGAGGACCGGCGAGGCGCGCAGCGAGCCGGGGATGACAGCGGGCGTGGCCACGCGGACGTTCGCAGGTCGCACATACGGCGAGGCATACGGGGTCGTACTGCGCTGCTCCGTGCCCGTCCCGGAGGACGTTGGGTTCACATACTGCGTTGCCTCGCTCGGGGCGCTCAGCACTGGCACTGGCAGGGGCACGGGCAGCTCGACTGCTTGGTTCTCGTACAGGCTCGGCTGGGGTATGGGAAAAGATGGGCCAGAGTGGAATCTCGAGAGCTTCTTCAAGCCCTTCCAGAATGATCTGATCAGGCTCGGGCGCTGCAGGCTCGGGTTCGGCCCTACAATGTCGGCGAGCTCGTCTACGGTCATGTGTTCTCCGACTGTCGGTGCGGGGCTATGGGCAATGGCGCTCGGCGGACGAGGAATGGGGATAGACGGGACCTGCGGAGGGGGCTGCCACGGCGATTGGGGTGCATGGGGCGTTTGGGGTGTGGACTCGGGAGATGTGATCCAGGCGACGTCTCTGTGGCGGGGAGTCTGGTGCACAGAACGACTGTAGCGGTTTCGGCGCGAGGGCGGGCGGCGGTAGGGATCGTCCGGGTCGTCGTTGTAGTGGGCCTCTGGGACATGCGCACCGCGTGGAGAGGGAAAGTCGTATCGGGATCCCATCGATCCGTAAGGATAGAGAGAAACAGAGTCAACATGGTTGCTTTTGTCTTTCCACCATCATCACTCGCACAGAGCACTCATGTCCAAGCATAAGTTTGCCCGCGCCAACATTTCACGTTGCCAGGCAGCTTCCCAGCTGATTGTCCCGCTCCACCCAGATCGCCAGCCCACCATTGATTACGATACGACACCTCCTCTTAGCTGTTCGTACGACTGGCAAAGTTTGCCGCTCACTCTTGCTCATCTCACTTGATTGCCGAACGCGTATTCGATGATTTGCCGCGGCTTATTCTTTGACATTGGCATGGATTAGCACCCTTGAAAAAAACTAAAATGCCAGGGTTGGCTTAGAAGCCACGCGCTCGCTCTAGCTCTTTCTGCGAGGCTTGTCCTCCGGTATTCACCAACGAAGATCGTATCACAGTGTCCCTTCGTCTGCGCTTCGCTCGGAAAGTCCTTCCCTGCAGACAACGGCTAGAGAGCCAAGACAGCATGTACGGTCGTTCGTCTTCGGCCGCCGAGGTAGTTGGGTTGCGAGCGCAGCAGCTCCGTCCTGGATGAAGTGACCGAACACATGTGGACAGCCATACATCAAGATCAGGATCAATGGCCAGGAACAGACCGAACCGCACAGCAATGACTGGGGCCCGGCGTCTTGGTGTCTTGAATTCGTCGCCCGAGGGACTACGCCCCGTTGTTACTCCGAATCGAAATGTCACCTGATTGAAGGCGCAAGGCGAATGATACGCCCGTGGCTACCATTTCAATCGGTTCTTGACAGTCTCCGAATGGAACTTTAGCTCCCCCTGGCCGAGCAAATCCCATAAATGTCCTTGCTAGGAAGATTCCATGCACGGCAACCAGTTCTAAGAAACGTCTATGAGATGGCTTTCGATTCGACGGTACCGCCATCGTAACGTCATTTACCTTAACCCTCGGATGTCTAGCGAGACCTGCATCGCCCTGTACTTATAGCAGAGCGAGTCAGCCTCGAGGCAAGTCTTCAACCCACGTTTTAATTGCTCACACCACATGTTGTCTCTCTCCTCTCTGTCTCTCTTCGTTTCTTCATGTCTTGTTGCGGGAGCTTTCGCGCAAGTGCCACAGGAACCGTTTGCAGCGCTAGATTTCCACATTTCGGGATCTCAGGAGCAAGTAATTGAGGCTCCATATGTAGTCCCAAACTACGTTACGGTCGACAGTCCTGCCTGGCCATCCGTATCTACCTGGGAAGCCTTGAATACCACACTCGATGGTCGGTTACAGGCATTGCGTCCCTGGGCTGCAGTATGTTATCAAGAGGATCCACTCTACAACCCGACCCAGTGCAAGACTGTATTGTCGAACTACACGAATGAACACACAGTCAGTATATTTCCATTATCCCTCTCACACGGAACGCGTCTTATAGTCCCTTTAGCGTGAGAGCATTGCTCCAGCACTTCTCTGGGCCAACTGGGAGAGTTGTGGTTTCGACCATGGCTGTGCACTAAATTATTCTGATCCGCAACCGATCTCTGGTAAACCATGTCATCAAGGTACCACACCGCCCTATGGTGTTGCTATTTCGAGTGCCCAGGACGCCAGCGATATCATCAACTGGGCGACTGCCCATAATGTCAGACTTACCATCAAGAATACAGGTCCGGGGTTCAACGCCCGATCTATTTCATGACCATTTACATATTTTCTTAAGGTCATGACTACCTCGGTCGTTCTTCGGGCCCGTCTTCCCTTCAGGTCTTCACCCACCACCTCAGCAGTGTCACATATATCCCCGGTTTCGTTCTCGAAGGATCATCGGCTGCCCCAGTGCCGGCCCTGAAAATTGGCGCCGGAACGCAGCTGGAAACTAGTGAGCACCCCGTTCTCGTTCTGAACGTCCATGTCATTTCCCACGGCTTGGACTGGAAATAGTTTACCCTGTCGTGGAGGCATACAACGTTTCGGCCGTATTGGGAGGTTGCTTGACCGTCGGTGCTGGTATGTAGCGCATATCTCATCTTCTCTCTGCCTGCTCAGCGTTGAATCAGCGGGTGGGTTTATCCAGGCAGGGGGCTACAGTATGTGGGTCATCTCCCGATAATGTTTGCTTTTTGTTGCTTATGCTTACTCGAATCCAGACTTAGTCCGGCATACGGACTTGCGGTAAGATGTCGTTTGCTGTATGCAGCTAGAGATACTCACTATTTCAGGTTGACCACCTCCTTGAAGTCGAGGCGAGTCGCGTGACTACATATCTCCGCCATTTCTGACGAGCTGGATTGCTAGATCGTGACCGCAGATGGTGTTATCAGAACGATAAATGCTGTTCAGGACTCCGATCTGTTCTGGGCGATACGTGGTGGAGGAGCTGGAAGTTGGGGTATTATTAGTGCGTGATTCCCCTGTGGAAATTACAGCGTTAGACTAACAAGCTATGCTCTCAGTATCTATCACCGTTGGAACTTTGTCTCCAACGGCGGTCGGTGCTTCATCTCTGGTCATTGCACCCAACCCTTCACAGGACCTTGACACTCTTGGCGTCAACTTTATCGCACTCATCGGAAAGTACCAGAACCAGATTGTCAATTCGGGTATCACCTCCACTACCGTGCTTGTCGGGGGTGGATACAGCCTGGTGGGTGCTGCTAACCGACGCATGTGACCCAATCATTATCATTCATGTTCCAGAGCTTTACCTGGCCTGTAGAAAAGGCATCCATATCGCAACTCTTCCCCCTGTTCGACGAGTTGCATGCACTGTCGAGCAACTACTCTGTCATATCGAACGAGACGCACGACTATCCGACTCTCACCGCTGCGATTGTCGAGAACGTGAGCCCTTCTGCAGACGCTGTCAGTTTCTACGGTGGCGCCACGGAACTCGCCTCACGCTTCGTGCCTCGATCGATGTTGGACGATCCTCAGTCGATTCAAAACGTCGCGCAGGCGATCTGGGACGGACTGCAGATTAACACCGCCCCGCTGAAGGGTCGTCCGGCGGGCGTTTTCGAACGCCAAGTTGGGGCAATCCTCTTTGGCGATATGCCTGCTGCGATGAAAGACCGCGTGAACGAGACGGGAGCCAACCCTGGCTTCTATGACGCTGCGTGGCACGTGCTTTACCCTGGGTAGGTGCTTGTTTCCCTCTTTCAGCGAATGCATGCGTCTGGGGTTTCGCTGACGCATCGTTACCAGGGCGTGGACCATTGGAACGAGCGAGCACACGCATGCCTCGATGGTGCGGTCCGTGTATGATGCGGTGGGCCCGTTGACCTCTCTTGGGCTGACGGCCAGCTTTCAAAACGAGGGAAGTGCTTGGGAAACCAATTGGCAGCAAGGTATGACGTCGCCGAGCGCGCCACTCACCCGCTTTAACGTTGCTCTCCAGCTTTCTTTGGTTACAAGTACGACCGATTGCAGGACATCAAACACAAGTACGATCCCAACAACTGTGCGTTCGTTCGTTTTTCTCGTTTCGAGACTGGCTCACGTTTGCGATCTTGCATTATGCTGGCATGATCGAACTGTCGCGTCCAGTCTTTACTACGTTCAAGGTTCGTCGTATTTTCACTGCTGGGAATGGTGGCTGACGGACTCGGTTCTTTTGACGTTAGGGTGTCGGCTCTGTGACCAGTTCGGCCGTGTTTTCATGCTATCATCATGCCTAGGGGTGCCCGCCAGCTCATCATGGGTCGACGTCGTCACCGATGTACTGTACACCTCCTTGCATCTCTGCCGAGACGCTCCTGGTAAATATATTGCTACATCCTATTTAACGTCGCTGCACTGGACTTGCCCGTCTGACATGACAACAACGGCATCCCGAGCAGTCGAGCAATCACTATCCGACAGCAGTTGGAGCACGCGAACGCAGAACTGAACCCTACGGTCTGCCGCGTCCTAAGGTAACTGTTGAGCCGCAGAGTGTAGTCATACGGCCGAGAGATGATCGAGGAGTTGTAAGCGCTCACTCATCCTCTCGATCAAATGCAAAAACAATAGCCACAGTATATAGGACAAGCTCGTTACTAAGAGCCAAATAACGACTCGTGGTTCCGTTCCCCCATCACCGTGTGCCACGTCCGTAAACATAAGCCAAACGACTACGCTTGTGCCTCAACAGAGGTTATGAGCCCAGCCTAGCGCACCTAATCATATCACACATCTATATCGATCTTAGACAGTCTTGAACGGCAACGCTCCAACCACATCCCGAGGCTTGGGCGAAAAGTCTTTTTACACTAACTCATATCGCACCCGAGCATTATGCGTCTCTTTTTTTCGCCCGTCGCCTTTGCGTGACGCTTTAGTTTTGCTGCTGCCATAGCTAGCCCAAGCGACGTTCTCCACAGTAGTCATCTTTTTGGTCAAACTTTGCATCCAGGCCGTCGCTCATCTACCACTAGCCTTGACGACCAGTGCAATGCCGGCGCGAAGTTGTCTATGATTGTCTGGTGGCGGCTCCGTTGGTGGCGACGAGTCATCTGTGTCTTGGATGGCGGTCCATCGAGTCCGAGTTCGCTCAGATGCGCCGCGCGATGTCCACCGACTGTCCCAGGCTCACTTGTCTCCTCTAGCGGAGCACCCCTTGTCAATGCGCCATCTAAGCTGACGAGGCTCACATCGAGTTGTTAGTAGCAATACAAGTTCTTGTCCGGACTCTTAGTTGAACGTGGATACGCACACGAACGAACGCACTGAAGCAGTCACTGCTGTGGCCGCTCTGAACTCTTTTTGTCTCCGACCATCAACATGGCCGGACGCCCCACAACTAAATCGACAAAGAAAGAAAAAGTCTTCCACCCAGACTCTCGAAAAGCCGCCCAACTCGCGCGCACGCACCTCCGCAAGGCCAGACTCGCAGAAACGAGCGTCAAGCGGTCCAAAAAACACGCCCTACAAGGTACAGTCTCGTCTTGATCTACAATTGGACTCGGGACGACTGGGGAAACTAGCGGACGTGTACAGCTTTTTCTATCATGCGTTACCCCCCGTGGGCGTGCTCACCCTCGAGGAATTACATGCAGTTGTCCGGGAGGTGTGGCTTACCCGACACGATGACGAGCTTGAGCAGGAGTGCACAGCCCGGCGGAAGGGCCGGGCAAAGAGCGTGAAGGCGTTGAAACTGGAGGAGATCAAGCTAAGAGAGACGGAGGAGTACAGGACTGGGATCGGTGAGTTCGATCGTCTGCGATTCAGACAGCATCACCTGAATACATTGCTTTCTTTCTTTTTTTCCAAAGAGGTCCTAGATCTTACGCATGGGCCTACCGTTGAGCTGTTTCGCAAGTGGGACCAGAGAGAGCTGGCCTACGTTCAGCTGCTTCGATTCATCCGGATATCGAGTGCTCACCCCGCGTCAGCGGTCGTATCTAGACCGGGCAGACACCACTCGTTGCGCGACCCATGCGCACCATCGGAGCATCAGGATCAGGGGATGAGTGTCGATGAAAAATACACGATACTTTCCGAACCACCATCGCGCTTTGCGAGCACAATAACCACCATGGACGGGCCAGCGTAATACCGCACGCTGTAATGCTCATCTCCAGCCACCCACTGGAAGCGAGTCGAATAGACATGTTTATGATCGGGGTGCACCGTTCTCTGTCAGACATTGCACCGAGTTTAAGTTTATTCCGCAGGATCGTTTGTCTCGTCAAATCAGCATCAGGACTACGTCGACGCTAGCCCGCATCTGCAACCGCCTGCGCTCGTGAACTCACCACGCACAGGTGATATCTAATCGGTGGCTGGTAGTTGTTTGCCGGTGGATGTCGGCGGGGCGTCGCTTGACTGCCAGCGATGTGACCAAGGATGTGTTCGGGTCCGAGCTCGTAGAATTGCTTTTCAACGTCAACGAGGCGCGTTATCGTCCGCGCTGGGTTTCGACCCATCGTAGCGCCCGATGATTTGCGCATGATGATGGGTGCTTGTGGGACTTGCTCGGTGTGAGGGCTGCATAAGAGGATCGTCTCGGCAATAGCGTAACGGTTATAGCAAAGTCGTCCAGATGCGCAGGTCGGTGATGTGCGTAATATTTTCATAGGACGTCCGGAGAGGAAATATGCCTGAAACCAATGAACCTAGACAAAATATATTTCATTCTAACACCACTACGGCAAAAAGCTAAACTCGCGTGCAAAGCCCAAAGGCTCAAAGACCGACGTGGATGAAAGGAATCCATTCGGTGAACGGCACGCGAGCATTTCGAAGACCCTCCATCGCATCGTGCAATGCCCGTGCAGCCTCCCGGTAATCTGGCCTCTTGCCTTCCTTGAGCAACTGCCCGTAGACGTCCCTCGTTACACGAGGCGCAAGATCGTCGCTGATCGACCACATCGTACCAATGACGCCCCCGTAACCCGCAAACAACATTCCAGCGGCCATGTGCATAGCCTCGTCCGAGAGATTCTTCTCGCCCGCCGCGGTCTGACAGGCAGAGAGGAAAGCAAGCCCGCCATGGGGACGCGACAACGCGACGATGTCGCGCAGCTTCAAACGGCGTCGATCAGCAAGACAAAGTCCGCTGTTCATGCCGTCCTGGACCCCGTGGCAAGCAAAATGGACCCAGTCCGTCTCCTTCATCAGTGCGAGTACTCCCTCGGCCGTACTGATAGATGACCAGACGAGGACAGTTTGTGCTGAAGGAGAATTCTCGATGGTGTCCTTGATGTGTGTCAACTCGGCTACGACACCTGGAAGCGGAGATTGGCCGTCCGAAGATGGTTGACCGACAGCAAGTATGCGGATATCGTTGCTAGCTGGCGCGAGAGTGGGTGACGGGGCGAGAATCGCAAGGGTGGGGACGTATGACGATACGACGAAATCAAATACTTTATGTCCAGGTGTCGAATACTGCTTGCTATACAGACCAGCGGCATGAATGGGAAGGAATGAGAGAGGGCCAGTCGGACACCAGAAAATACGTGATAAGTGCTCAGGTACCTGTCCAGAACACAGGTGAACAGAGTCTTTTGTGAATGAAGTAACAACACATACTACGGAGAAAGCTAAGGCGTCCAAGACCGGCTTGACGACGGTTTCCCACAGGTGGGATAAAATAGACTTCCAACTGACGGCCTGCGGAGGTGTAATCGCAACATCCCTTACGCGACGAACGAAATTCTTCATAGTATTCTGAAGATCAGTGGATTTCTGAGAAGTGAAACCGGGAAGTGGGACATGGATGACATGGTCCAAGTCGGCGACGACAATGAGCGCATCACAACGGGTCTTGGCAACATTAAGTATGACGACAGGTCCGGAGCGTGCTGAGGCACGGAGCTGAGAAAATTTTTTGCGGAGGAGGAATTGCTCGAACCCTGGCAACTGGCGGATCTCTTGCAGTAGCTTATCCCGTTCCATCGCGATCGCATGATGCCTGTCTGAGACCTGTTGCAGAGACTCCGGCGTATGACGTATTACAGGTGGATTCTGTTCCGAGAGCGCAGACAATGATCGTTCATAAGTGACGCTAGCCTGGTCCAGTTGGGCAGATAGTTTACGAAGTCGATGGGCATGATCCGGATGAGCGGAAAATAAATCTTCATAAGAGCTGCGTAGCTGGAAGAATTCACCCCATATGATCGAGCGTCCTTGCTCAAGCCATTCGACGGCCCTCTCGGGATATCCCTCCTCCAGAGCTATAGCTGCCGCTTCCCTTACGACATCGGTGGTTTTGGTAAGTTCATTGCAGCGGTGTGAAAGAGAGTGACCTATCCATGCAAGTTGGGGAATGAGGGAAATGGCAATGGAATATGCATGCAGGAGAGACCGATGGCGAATAAGGCGAGCACATGATATCCAGGCTGCTGCTGCAGAGAATCGGAGATGAACGAGACCAATGGGGGATGAAGCAGCGCACGAAAATAAGGAAATCGCATTTTCAAAGTCACCGAGTTTTCCAAGGTGCTGAAAACGGGTCCAGTAGGAGTTGCCGAGGCTAATCAGACGGCCGGGCTTGTTAGGGTGACCGTAAGGAGTGAGCCCAACGGCTTCCCTCTGCATCGAAATTGCACGTTCAAGGTCACTGAGTTGTCCGAGGCGTTTGAAACGAGTTCGGTAGGAGGCCCCAAGGCTGTTCAGATAGCCGGGCTTGTGAGGGTGATCGTGAGGAATGAGGTCGGTAACTTCCCTCTTCCTCGAAATTGCGTCCTCGAGGTCACTGAGCTGACCGAGGCGCTCGAAACGAGCTTGGTAGGAGTTGCCAAGGTTTCCTAAATGGCAGAGATTGTCGGGGTGACCGCGTGGAGCGAGCTCAACAGCTTCCCTCTGCATCGAAATTGCCTCCTCAATGTCACTGATCTGCCCAGAGAGTTCGAAGCGAATTTGGTAGGAGTTGGCAAGGTTAGTCAGACGGCAGTGCCTCTCAGGGTGATTGTAAGGAGTGAGCTCAATAGCTACCCTCAGCCTCGAGACTGCGTCCTCAAAGTCACAGAGTCGTCCGCGGCGCTCGAAGAGAGTTTGATAGGTAATACCAAGGTTGCTCAGATAGCCGGGCATGTCTGGGTAACCGCGTGGAGTGAACTCAACAGCTTCCTTCCCCCTCGATAGGGCGTCCTCGAGGTCAGTGAGTCGCCCGAGGTGCTCGAAACGAGTCTGGTAGGAGATTCCGAGATTATTCAGACGACTAGGCATACCGGGGTGACTACGTGGAGTGAGGTGAACAGATTCCCTCAGGTTCGAGATTCCGTCTTCAAGGTCACTTAGCTGTCCAAGACGCATGAAGCGTGCATGGTAGGAGATGCCAAGGTGGCTCAGATGACCGGGCTTGTCAGGGTCACCGCAAGGAGTGAGCTCGACAGCCTCCCTCTGCCCCGAGATCGCATCCTCCAGGTCACTGAGCTGTTCAAGGCGCTTGAAACGACTTCCATAGGACGAGCTAAGGTTGCTTAGAAGGCGAGGCTTGTAGGGGTGACCGCGAGGAATGAGCTCAACCGCTTCCCTCTGCCTCGAGATCGCATCCTCCAGGTCGCTGAGCTGTCCGAGACGCTCGAAGCGAATACGGTAAGAGTTGCCAAGGGTGGTTAGATGACCAGGCCTGTCAGGGTGGCCGCGGGGAGTATGTTTGACAGCTTCCCTTCCCTTCAAAATTCCATCCTCAAGGTCACTAAGCTGTCCGAGGCGCGTGAAGCGTGTTTGGTAGCAGATACCAAGGTTATTTAGACGGCCGGGCATGTTACGGTGACCGCAAGGAGTGAGGTCAATAACTTCCCTCAAGGTCAAAATTGCGTCCTCGAGGTCATTGAGCTGACCAAGGTACTGGAAACGAGTTTGGTAGGAGGCGGCGAGGTTTCCCTGATGGCAGAGCTTATCAGGGTGACCATGAGGGGTGAGGTAAATAGCTTCACTCAGTCTCGAAATTGAGTCCTCCAAGTCAGTCAGATCTCCGAAGCAATCGAACCGATAACGCAACGCGGTACCGAGATTCCGAAGTGCAATGGAGTACCCGTTATCCCTAATCGACATAGACTTGGCCAATCCTTCCAACATCGTGATTGCTCCTTGCAGGTCAGTGAAGTCGCCGAACCTTTGAAACCGCTGCAGAAACCAGTCACTTAGATCCCACGGGTCCTCATAGGCGTCATTCAAGGAGCCTTGAATCGAATCCCGCTTTACTGAGGACTCGTCGCCCGACTGTTCAAAAGCGCTATGGTCATTAATCATTGCGTCTTCTATGTCGTCTCCAGATTCTGGGGTTGACTGTAGACATATACTGACTAAGGAGGATTACATTGATAGCAGTTGCCTGCTTACCCATTGGGGTTCAAGAATCCTTGATACCAATGGATCATTGTTCTCGCACTTCTGCCACTCCACAGATATCGAAATCGATGAACACGGGAGCCCCACCTCTCCGAAGAACCTAAACGCTATCATGGAATGAGCACCCAGACTCTTGTGGAAGGCCCGATCCCATTTACCTTCTGCACTACGATCCAATAGTTGATCCACTGTAGTCGTTACGCTTCGCAGTTGTTCCCCATCTCCCGGTATGGGCTGGGATCCCAAAGTCGCATAGACCCCAAAACGAACAGCTGCTGATAAATCTGACAGTCTGAAGACTCTGTCAGAAGTGATATTAATAGGGAGAAAGGGGATCTCACATTGGGATCGGGCCAGTCCATTCGACATGGCCATCTACGGACAAACGCTTGTTCTCAGTTTTCCATTTGAGGCCATTGTGATGTAGCACGATGTAAAACTCGGTGGGGAGTCGACTAAGACCAAGAGCGACATCAGTCGCTCGGATGGCTACCCTGCCGTCAGCAATGCATGCAAACCCAGCGAATATACGAGCCTCGCACCAGTAATAACTAATTCTTCGTTCTCGCTCGTAGGGCTCGAGAAAGACAGCCCTACAGGTCCAGACGTTGCGCCATCGGGTTGCTCCCGTCCCGGGAAGGAGTCCGAAATTGCTAATACGTTTACGCTGTCCTGTAGAATGGGTCAGTTGGCGGACTGGTAGCTAGATCTCAGAACGCACAATCAGGGTATTAGAGCTGCAACATTCTTTCGGATGAGCGGTGTGGGCCAACCCAGCTCGAGAGTGTTCTTCTGCAGTGGTCGATATGCTGGTTGACATTACTGCTGAGACAGAGGTAATGGACGGAGGACCTGCCTGTGGTGCCTTTTAAGCCCGTATTCGCCCCCTCACCACCGTAACAATCATGTTGATGACCCCTGGGGGTTTCCTGTGTACGTTCATCTGCGGAGTTTGACTTTTACTGGCTCCTTGATGCCAAGCACTACACCCCGGGCACAGTCACGGACAGGGGGGCCCACAAAAAGACTGACAAACAGACCACAGCAGGTGGACGAGTGACATGGGAGTTGGGAAGAGAGCTCTAACTTGACTTAGAGTCAAAGAAGCGAGTCAGCGTAGCTACAGATGGACAATGTACATATTGAAGCAATCACGGTGTCTTCTCCGGGCCAACTTCTTGTCTCCAACCGATAACCTCACATCCAAATCGACCAAGGAAGAAAAAGTCTTCCACCTAAACTCTCGAAAGGCTGCCAAACTCGCCCGTATGCACCTCCGCAAAGGCTAACACGAGCGTCGAGCGGTTCAAATTACAAAATGCCGCCTTGTCTCAATCTGGATTGTGCAATTGGACCCGGGACGATTGGGGAAACTAGCGGACGTGCACAGCTTGTCTGTCATGTGTTACCCCCGTGGGCGTACTCAACCTCGAGGAGTTACATGCGGTTGTTCAGGTGTGGCTTACCCGACACGACGATGAGCTTGAGCAAGACCGGAAAGAGCCGGCCTACGCGCAGCCGCTTCGATACATGGGAGATATCTCATCCCGTGCCGGCGGTCATGTCTAGACTGGGCAGACACCACTCGCTGCACGATCCATGCGTACCGTCGGAGCATCAGCATCAGGAAATGAGTGTCGATGAAAACTACAAAGCCGCGGTTACACTTGTGAGCACGATGACCACTATAGACGTGTCGTACCACACGTCGTAGAGCCCATCCCCAGCACCAAGGGTGAGTCAGATGCGAGACACGTTTCCGTTTGATACTAAGTAGTACAGGCCCAATTGATAGAGTGGCACGAGTGAGCATAGTCTCTGATTGGCAAGTGCTGTGGATAGTATTGCTGCAGCATTCTAGCAGTAGCAATACAAGGCCTTGGATGCACGCCTGGGCTCGGCGATGGCCGAACATGAACAGCGCCCTGGCCGAGCAGGTTTTATCGACTGCTCAAAATCAACGCACTTACAATCTATTCAGAATAGACGGATTGTACTCTGAGAGACGGCAGAATCAGTCCTGATTCCTTCTCTCTCACTTCTCGACTTCTCATCTGGCCTTTTGCTCGTCTGAGTCTCTGCGCGCTCGTTACAGCGGCTTGAGCCTCGATGAGAGCCCTTATGCACATACAAATCACCTCGCATGCGGTTAACACCGCCACACGGCCACACAGCCGTCTTGTCCAACTACAGGAACGACGGGTTTTACTGTTGCCTTCGGTGAGCACCGAAACAGCTAGAGGGAAGCATTTAGCGTGTACGGAGAGCAGCAGGAGAGAACTTGAGCGTGGATGAGTGACGTAGAAGCTTGGGAAGAGGCTGCTAGCTTTTGGTGATTAGGCTCGTGGACAAGGCCTCTACTTGACTACTCGACAGTCATTCCAAGCTAGAGTCACCTCCTGGAGTGAGTCAGACAACTGCATTTTCAGATATTGCACCACGAGAGAGTCAAATGCTAATCTGGATACACCATCATCTCTGTAAACCGCCCAGCGTCCGACATACCCGGACTAAACATTGGACTACGGCGAACGAAGTCCAACTCCCATACGCTCCTTAACCGCTGACATATGACTTGAAAGCTCGAGGATGCTCCCTTCTCTTGGATCAACTGCAATGCGACCTGAAAACCCGCTCTCGCTTGCTGCACCGTCGCTTCGCGCACCTCCACTCGAAATCGTACAGGTTTTGTCACCACGGGATCATCTCTCGTCTCATCGAACCGGCACTTGAGAACGCCGCTCCCCTCTGTGAGCGTGAGGACGACCTTGACACCGATCCCAACGAGCAACCGCCTGCATTCTTCCCGGCTGGTGAACCCATCGTGCACAGACAACAACTGATAGCTCGCCGGCTTGAACTTGAACACGTTCCCAAGCCAGCGTCGTCGCGGCGCCGACGGCAGAGTGAACGAACTGTCTGACCATGCTGGGGACACCGTCACCGTGGGCGTCGACGCGTCGACGCTCTTCTTCCTCTGCAGTTTCCGCGGTGACGGCTCCACGATCTGCACGCGCAGGGGTTGTTTCCGCGCGCTCGTGTCGTTGTTGCGTAACGACGATTTTTTCGCGATGCCGCCGACCGTGTTGGACCCATGATATTGCCCGTTTTCCTTGTCCAGTTCCCCGAATTGTCCGGCGCGGTGCATCAACGCGTGTCGCTGATTTTCGACGTTGGATGAGATGCTGCCGTATGCTGGAGCGAGCGGGTCCCTCGGAGTGTATGCTCGTACTCCTAGATTGGGATCGTACACTGGTGGCAGTTGTCGTTGCCTCGCAAATTCCATGCTCGTGATTGGAGACGAGGGCGGCACGGACTGTAGCTGCGGCGACGCGGGCGCAGACGTCATACCTGCTCGTATCTCCATCGCATTGAGGTGCTCAACAATTTGTTGAAAGAACAGCTGCATCTTGTCGTCCTTGACGTCCGGTATTGTGAGTGCGGGAAGATTCGGAGAGAGTGGCGAAGTGGACGAGTACCGCGAGGGGGAAGGTGAATGCATCATGCCTGGTCGTGGGGGCGTCGGTGAATGTAACACGATCTGCGGAGCGCCAAGTTGTACGAGATCCTCCGCCATAACCCTGCGAGTAGCCCTTCGAGGTGTCGGTGGAGCTGCCCGCGGTGGCAGCGTCGAAGGCGACCGTCCAAGATCTGTGGCCTGCGACGTCGTCCGCTTCATACCCCTATCGTTATTCGCATTCCCGCAGCCTTGCAGTGACTTCCGACTCCTCTTCCTCCCCGCTCTCGCCATCGCTTCCTCTTCTTCATCATAGTTTTCCAAACGCGTGTTTCGATATCGGATCAGCAAATGGTAGACCCCCTTCTGCCAATTGGGTGCCTCGCTCCTGAGCGCTGAGAGTATCTCCTCTTCTGGCGTCCCATACCAGAGCGTCTTCAAGTTGGCAAGGATATCTTCGTCGATCTCCTCCGAGTCCGTCACCCCAATTGGCTTCGCAAGTGCATCCAAGTCAGGCATGTCCCTACTCACCGCCCTGGGCTCCCTCGACACGAAAAACGGATGCACCAAAATCTCGGGCATCGTAATCCGCTTCTCCACGTCCCGCTGCAACATCTGTTCGATGAGGTCCTTCGCATCCGGCTCGACCCCCGTGGGCATCTCATACCGCCCGCTCTTTACCTTGTCCAACAACGTCCCCAAATCCTCATCGTCGAACGGCAGTCGTCCCGCGAGGAGCGCAAACAGGATCACCCCGCAGGACCAAATGTCCGACGCGCGTCCGTCGTAGGCACGTCCCATGACCACCTCGGGCGCAGCATAGTGCGGGCTCCCGCACGCCGTCTGCAGCAAGCCCTCGCGCGCGCCGGTCTGCCACGCCGCCATGCCAAAGTCGGCGACCTTGACGTTGCCCTGGTGGTCTATGAGCACGTTCTCGGGTTTGAGATCCCGATGGGCGACCCCGAACCGGTGGCAGTAATCCACTGCGGCGATGATCTGCTGGAAACATGCTAGCGCTTCGGACGGCGCGAGTCGACCTCGCGTGCAGAGGTAGTCGAACAGCTCCCCGCCTTCGACGTACTCGAGGATCAGGTAGAGCTCGGAAGAGGTCTCCCAGACGTCGTAGAGGCGCATGACGTTGGGGTGCTCGACGAGTTTCATTATGACGATTTCCCGCTCGATGCTGAGGAGCATGTGTTCGGGGGTGTCTGCGGGACGCGCGAGGGTGGTGCTGTTGAGGAGGTGGTGTTTGGACACGATCTTGACGGCAGCGTATTGGCCCGTCTTGGAATGTCGGGCAATGCGGACGCGGCCTGCGGGTGTGGAACGATGGATGGGAGTCGGCGGGTGGAGGACTTAAGCAAGTACGTACCTGAGCTGCCCTTGCCGATCGTCCTGCCCACTTTCCAGAGGCCTATCATCTTGGGGTCGTCCTCGCTGCGATGCTTTCGTGGTAGTCTCGGGTAGTCGTCAGACATGTCTAGGGTGTTGGCGAGGAGAACAAGAACGGGAGGTCGAAGAAAGCGAGCATGAGGGAGAGGCTGACGATGGGGCTGACAGGGGTTAACTCAACCAAGTCGGGTTATGATATTCACGCGAAACACAAGGCAAGAACATTCAGGCATTCGTGTAGATCTCATGACAACGTCCCAAACAGTACGCATCTACATTCATAGGGCTCTGCCCGTCACGCAGACCCGGTCAGCCCAGGAGGGAATCCCGAGAAATCGACCTGATCTTGCTTTGCTTGCCCAGCGAGCGCAAAGGATATGCGCAATCGTAGTCGCACATTCGACTTTGAAGTGAACCACATGTCAGTTCACCTGCCGGGTGATATGCCAGCGGGAATCAGTGACTTACCCCGGGAGGAGCTATCACACGCATCTGTTGCGTTTCTGTTGCCCCGGGGCGCACGTCCGAATTTGACATGGGAAGCATCTGCAACTGTTGTGTCTGTACCCAAGAAACCCAGTCAACGACAAGCCCCCGCATCCAATTGTAAACCTACCTTAGGAACAGCGGCTTGGAAATGTAGTCCTGTGGCCGTGTTTGTGCCTGAGACCTGGAATCGCGCCATGATGTTCACGACACCAGGTCGTGCGGCAGACGTCTGCGGTGTTAATGTAATCTTGAGCTCGTTCTTCTCGTATGCGATGTACGATGTCAACCGAGGTGCTGGTGAGGGCTGTGGTTGGTCCGGTGGTGCTGGCGTTGTCTGTGTTTGTACTAGTGGCTGGGTTGATGTTTGTGGTATCGAAAACGCCAGTGACGATGCAGATGAGAGCGGCGCTGGGGACGCAAGACTCGGAGAGGCATCAAAGAGCCCGAGGATGTCCTGTATGCTGTTCTTTTGGGGCTGCGATGACACAGAGGACGATGGTTGAGGTGATGTGGAGTTACTGGCGGGCGTACCGCTTCCAAAGATCTCGGCGAGAAGGTCCTGGCTGTTTTGCATGGTTTGAGAGGCGGGAGAGGCGGGAGAGGCGATATCATCTCCGAGGAGGTCACCCTGGTACGTGATATAAATACAGCAACGAAGAGATAAACTCAAAATATACCTCTCTTCCTCCTCTCGTAGAACCAACTGGCTTGCTTTCGCTTACTAC
>JBBPKC010000067.1:21828-54031 GCA_038089055.1 Tylopilus aff. balloui | reverse complement strand
GCAGATTATCGGGAGGCTGCACGTAGCAGCGGAGGATCTGCGGAAGCAGGGCGTATCGTCCGACGAGCGGATTCCGTTCATCCATGTAGGTCTTTGATCGCTGTTCAGGCATGTACCAATCGGTCAGTACGAAACCCTGTGCTGTCTTGGCAATATTGTAATATTTCAAGTTGTCTCATGGGTGCACTCTGGCCTGTCATGACCACTCTCCGTTCGACGGCGGTGCGCGACGACCCGATCTTGTCGAGGATCGCACGGGCTGACGAAACGGCCTAGAAAGAGGAAACCCGTTGGGGCCGTTCGGATCGCGCGAAGTGACGCCTCACGATGCCCTGCCAGTGGAGCCCACGCTAGCGCTCTTCCAGACTGCGGTCGGGGAGATGACTCGGAAGCGAGTCTGGAAGAGCGTGCCGAGCGTCATCCGGCACTGGCGTGTGTCATTCAGCAGACTGTCGTTCGTGTAGCGGCGCAACCGGACATGTCCAAAGCAAGTCGAGCAAGTACAGTGGTGCTTGTCTGAGGCTCCACTCCGCATACTTGTCAACCCTACATCATCGCACGTCTCACAGGAAAGGATAAACACTCCCTGCCGTCGCCCCGCAACTTACTATCTACTCGAGTCCATTCATCACGATCTGTGCCGCATCGCCACATACCCGGGCCCAATCCTGTCCCCGATAAGCCACGTCAGAGCTGGATGACAGCACTTTTATGGACTTGCACGAGTCATTACTGGCAGTGACATTGTGCTGGATGTGCCACCACTATACGTCGCATTGGAGCGCGTTGGACCAGCCAGGGGAGTCATCCGCCCCAAGCCCAGACAGCTCCCGGGTCCGCTCCAGCGTCAGTAGTCACCACTGGGACGCAGCTGCTTCGTTCGTGTCTGGCGCTCTGCTAGGGATGCAGCGTGGTACGTCGCATTCCACTGCCAGCTGGGAAACGTGGGGACCGAAAAACTGCACATTTCGCGGTGCCGCCCGCAGCCTCCGAGACGTGGTGTACAGAGGGTTCCGCAGACGACGAGCTAATCCAGCACGCTCGTGTGGTGCTCTCCCTTTCGACAGGAGAGATTCATCGAGATTCGTACACATACGTTGTTTCGTCCGGTACTTAGCATGGTGCTTGTTGTGTGTGAGGAGAGGCTATCGAATTCGTAATAGGCGAGGGCGGCCAACCAGGATCACCCGCCGCTCTCAAAATAGCAACGTTCTGAGACATATGAAACGTGGTCGTACACGAATCTGGACCATCGGAATCGCACGGGTACGCTGTACCAAAGTATTCCCAGTCAGAAATGATGCGGTCTCTGTAGGAGGTGATGGTGAGGCGTTTTGAAAGGAAGAGTGCGATAGGGTGGTCATCCTACGCCCTATCCCCTGTGATGGGCCCGCAAGAGCTGACGGCAAGAAGGTGGACTGATTCGATAACCAGCGGGTATGTATGGTCGCCCCTGGCGTGTCCACCTGCAAGATTGGCGCCCCGCTGGGGCTATTGCGTAGAAGTCGACGTTGCCCACGTTGGTGGAGCAAGTAACCTCCGAGAGGGATGAGCAAGAGACCAGCAAAGCCGCTGACGGTGCCACCGATGATGGCACCGACATTCGTCCTGCTTCCTGAGCTGCTTGAATTTGAACTTGAATTAGACGGCCAGTAGTCGGAATGATCTGTGAGCGAATGAGAGGAGGTTGGGTGGGACGTGGATGGAAGGAGGACTTGCTTTGGTTGGCATAATTGTTTGCTTGCCCTATATCGAACAACTCGGACGGCCAGGTCGTCGCTGAGTGCGATGTTAGGAATCAGTGCATGACCTATATATGGCGTCGCATGGTTGATGGTAACCCAGTATGGAATTGAAGCGTTGGACTCAAAGACGTAACCTCGCGGGAATATTCTGATTAAGAGGGTCAGATATTGACTTGAGTTAGGAAGGAGCACAGAACGCTCACGCTTCCTTGTAGCTCGAAGGGCGGTTCTGAGGGAGCGAAGGCCATCTGCCATAGGGTCAATAAGTAACTAGACCCTGGGCCCGTCACCATATACTAGGGTCTTGTGCTACTCTGCATCATGTCCCGCCGCACTTGGCGACGCTAGACCTGCAATCTAGTAACATACAAGTACGGAAGTCTAATTTTCCTCGGCACTCGAAACAGCGACGGTGATGACCGTATCTGCCACTGCTCGATCGGCGACGAGGAAGTTGTGAGAGTTATGATCGGATCAGATGATTTGTTGTCGAGTGTGCTCAGTCGTTGTGTGGTAACGGACTGAGCTGCTCAACAGCGCGACATACATCTTATATACGATATCATGTGTATGGTAGGCAAAAAGATCTTGTAAAGATCCGTGTAAGCGACAAACACAGGAATAGATAAAAGACGCTATACGCGGCGGAATGAAATGGAGGGGGCGTACGATCTATGTACACGAAAAATGTTGCATTTGTGCACCGCATGCACACTGGCGTTTACCCTGACCGGTCGCAACGGCGGCTGTGCGCATGCTTGTTAATCTGACAAAAGTTGCGCTTCGTGTCGCGAAGAAGGTGTATGAGGAGCTACTTGGGGAGGGTCCGAGGAGCGCATCAGTAAAACATACAGTCTCCTTTTTCGATCAATGACAGCAATAGTGCAGGGGTAGCCAATCCCAACTTGAAGTTGCCACATTAATGACAACAACAACGGCGCCAATAGCGCACCACCGTGGCCGGTGCCACGTCCCTGTGACGACGACGACAGTGACAACTACGACGTAGAAACGGCGAACCCCATGGCACCATGATGACGATGACGCAGGTGACAAGGAGTGGCCAACCCCAAAGCACAACGACGACATCGACAGCATGCCCATGGTGACCGCCATAGCAGACACAACCCCGACGACAACGCGGGGGTGGCCAATGTTTGTCACCGACGACGACGGTGATGTACGAAATGAAGTACGTTGACGATTCTGGCACCATGACTCACGAGAGCACTTTTGGTGCTTTTTTTTAGTGGTTTCGAACTTGTCCACCTTTGACGTGAGCTCACGATGTGAAAAAGCTTGGAGAAGAAAGTCGTTGAATTTGCTGATGGAGCGGATTATCGGGAGGCTGCCCGGGCGCTGCACGTACCGACGGAGGAGGATCTGCGGAAGCAGGGGCGTGGTCGTTCGACGAGTGGATTCCGTTCAACGACACTCATGGGTTAAATTGGTCTTTGTACAAGAGTCTGAATATCCGCACCACGACGGCGGTGACATTCTTTCTAAAGGATGGAGACGTTGCGTCCCCTTGTTCATCTGTTTTAGTGACTGTCAAGCAGCAGAAAGGCAATAACAGCGGTTGGCGATCAGCTCCTACGAAGAGTCATCTTCCGCTGACTTCATGCACTCTCTACCGAACTGGACCAGGCTAGTGCTGCTCACGAACGACCATGGTTATCTACGCTCTCCGAGCAGAATCAAAGTGGAATGCTCGAATCGATGAGGCATCCAGACTGGGTCTGTTTCGCTTACCATGGGATCTAAGATGGTATGGACAGTGGACTATGGACCCTGATGGACGCCACATTCCGGATTAAAGAGACTTTATCATATCCTCACGCCGGTGGGCCTGCGTTTCCGTCAGTATGTCGGACTTCGAAGGGAGACTGTCGTCTCTTGGGTGAGGCGATCCATGTAGCAGCGGGGATGTCGTTTGCGAGTTACGGGGACATCGTTTGTATGGCATGGTCGACCAGCGATGCGGTTGCGCCTGATTTGGCGGAACGTGTACGAGGAAACCAAACCACTTGGGTAAGGACTTCTGTGGAAGTTGTTGTAGAACTATCGATCTGTAGTACAGGTCCGTTAGGACTCCAGTCGACGATGTACGAGACTGGAGAAAGCGTGACGGACGGGCGTGTGTGTTAGTGGACGCTTCTATCCAAATATGGTAACCTAGGCTAAGTACGGAAGATATCCAAGTGTTCGCTAGCTAATGGGATGATCTCCAACAGAAGTGTTCATGCATACCTGTGTCCCTTCATGACTGATGCTTTCTTCGTGAACTTGTAGTCAGGGTTTCATGCAACTCTACATGTAGCCGTGGGATCGGCGGTCATACGGTAAGTGGGCGCAAGGCAGCGCGGTAGTAGTCAGTATGAGCCTACCATCAAACTTAGTCCGAACCCGTGAGTACGACCAAGACACGTCTTCCGCTGTACAGCACAAACGCTGCAGCATCAGAGCATCATGATGAGCCACTGATCAGAGCGGGATGAAAGGCCCCTCGGGTTCTCGTGCACCCGAGCCTCTTGAGGTGTATGGCGACCTACAGGACGTACTAGTGCTATGATTGCATGTGGGTATTCATGCTGAGATAGCGGCAGTGTTTTCAGCACATATATTGACGACCCCTTGGCAAGATGAACGCTTGAACGCAGAGAAGCTTCGAATGATGCACTGCCCACAGCAGGCACAAACGCCGCATATAAACCCGCACAACGTTCAACATTTCCTGTGGTGCCGTGTAAGCGGACACGGCCAGCCTTAAATGCATTCTGGGTGGGTCTGTCATTCCAGACCACATCAACTCGTTCTCCGTCTCTGATTGACGATGGATAGCTGTTTGAGCACGAGAAAGCGATCACCACAATCGGATTTGCCGACATCTAGTACCGCAACCGTGAGTCTATCATATGCCTCGCTTCTAGTTTGCCAACTGATGCTTGCTGCAGCATGACCCATCAAGTCCCGCCGTTTCCGCCATTTCTAGTACATCCCCCGGATGTACGAGCCAGAGGCGACTCAGGGAGGGCACCACTGGAGCTGGCGACCAACTGCAGCACGTTCCCGTTCCATTAACGTCCACGGACGAAAACGGAGAAATGGGCATCTCGCAGCATGATCCTCAAACACCCATAATTCATGACCCCTCCCCGGACTATGCGGGGCGGCGGGAAGCCAAGGAGAGACCGTCTAAACCATGCGATGAACTACATTTCGTGTCCCCTTCCCCAGGTGCTACGGACAAGAACGAAGAAGTGGGTATCAACATCGTGCAGCACTCTGCACAAGCACCTCCCATTTCGAACCCTTCCTCCGGAGATGCAGAGCAGGGGCAAGGCGGAGAAGGAGCCCCCAGAGTGAGTGAACAACCACAGCGCGTGGCCTCTGGCTCTACGGCAGAGAACGAAGAAATTGTCATTACAGGTACCATCTCGTTTCTCCAGGTAGTAGTTCTCAAACATTGCTAACGGCAGGGCAGCGATCCGGGCGAAAGATGTTGCCCTTGGCCTCGGACGATTCCCCGCTGGGATTTACATCATACTACGTCATAACAACTTCGAGTGGAGAACTGAAAACAAACCTTTGTCAGTGAATAGCAATGTCGTCGAATGGAGTGGCCCGATACCAATGTGAGACCGACGTTCTCTAATTGGCGTGAGTTGTGACGAGATCTGCAGATCATCGGATTTGTCGGTCGTCATCTGCCTCGAGGTCTATGCATCGTTCGAATTTCAGCCCATGTTGGGAGATGGGGAGCAGCTGCGAAAGCTGACAGTAACGGTTGGAGAACTACTAGAGCGTAGTGGAAGGAACGCTTGTGAGTGAGGTCGAGTCTTGCATAAGAGCCTAAGCATTCACGCCACGATAGCGTTTACATCCTCACCGAAGGATGGAGACATCGTGTCTCCGTGTTTGGCCATCCTAGTGACCGTCAAGCGGCAAAGATACGAGAGGAATGATGCTTCAGGGTCGAAGGTTGTTGGCCTACGTTGGGTGAGTAGTAAACATGCGCCTACACGATCCTCGTTGATTTACATACGATGATAGTCAATTCCAGAACCCCGAGGAGAGGTAGAAGACGCGACCAACGAAGGGCATAGCGCTCTCACGCGTTACAGAAAGCACAGTGAAAAACGGGATCTAGAGCGATGTATTGAGCAATTCGAGCGTGCTCTTAACGCTTGTCCGGGGGACGATCCTCGTCGGGCAGCTGCGAAGTCGAACCTCGCGACGGCAAAATTGGTCCTCTCTCATGAGGAGGGTACGGATGGGCTGCTGGAGGCCGCTATTTTGCTGTATCGGGATGCCCTGGCTGCGCGTCCTGTGGGCCACCCTGACCGGCCTCTCACATTGCTTCAGCTAGCATCAGCACCTTTGGCGCGATTCGCGCGATTCCAGGGGGCGAGGAACGGGGTCGATGAAACAAATGCTAAGGGATTGATTCAAGAAGTGATAAAGCTCTCTGCTACAGAGAGTTATGAAAGGCAGGCAGCGGCTGCATTGCTCCAATTGTGGGCCGGAGACAAGGAGGACCGTGTGGAATCTGATGGCCAATCTTCGATGGAGGATTCGACTGCAAACTTAACGGACGAAAACCCATGGATTCTCAGCGTCTGGCTGCTGAAGCAGTTCGAACGATTTGGAGATCTAAGAGACCTACAACAAGCAACCACGATTTTGGAGGGACTGGTGAAGTCTACGTCAATTTGCGATAGCAAATGCAGTGTGGCACTGGGAAATCTAGGCGCTGCATTGTCGTATCGGTTCAAGCACCTTGGAGAGCTCAGTGATCTCGAGGGTGCAATTTCGACTCAAAGGGAAGCTGCTCGCCTCACTCCTAGCGATCACCCTGATAAGTCCGGGCATCTTAACGGCCTCGGGAACTCCCTCCTAATCCGTTTCGAGCGCCTCGGAGAGCTCAGTGACCTCGAGGACGCGATCTCGACGATGAGGGAAGCTGTTCACCTCTCTCCTCATAGTCACCCTCATAAGCTCGTTTGTCTTAACAACCTCGGGAACTCTTTCGGGACCCGTTTCTTGCACCTCGGAGAGCTCAGTGATCTCGACGACACAATTTCGAGTCACAGAGAGGTTGTTTGTCTTTCCCCTCGTGGCCACCCTGATAAGCCCATGTATCTTAGCAACCTCGGGAATTCCTTGCTAACCCGTTTTGTGCACCTCGGAGAGCCCGGCGATCTCGAGGACGCGATTTCAACAACGAGGGAAGCAGTTCACCTTTCTCCTCATGATCACCCTCAGAAGCCCGGGTATCTCAACAACCTCGGTAACTCTTTCCTAAACCGTTTCGGGCACCTCGGAGAGCTCAGTGATCTCAAGGATGCGATTTCAACGATGAAGGAAGCTGTTCGCCTCTCTCCTCACGGCCGCCCTCATAAGCCCATGTATCTCGCCAACCTAGGGAGCTCCTTCCTAACCCGTTTCGAGCGCCTTGGAGAGCTCAGTGATCTCGAGGGCGCAATTTCGGCGATGAGGGAAGCTGTTCACCTCGCTCCTCATGGCCACCCTCAGAAGCCTGGATATCTTAGCAACCTTGGGAACTCCTTCGGAACCCGTTTCAACCGCCTCGGAGACCTCAATGATATCGAGGAAGCAATCTCGACTCACAGGGAAGCTGTTTACCTCACTCATGATGGCCACCCCGATAAGCCCATACGTCTTTACAACCTCGGGAACTCCTTCCGAGCCCGCTTCGCGCGCCTTGGAGAGCTCAGTGATCTTGAGGACTCAATTTCAACTCTGAGAGCAGCTATTCACCTCTCTCCTCATGGCCACCCTGCTAGCCCCACACTTCTTGACAGCCTCGCGAGCTCCCTCCAAACCCGTTTCTGGCGCCTCGGAGAGTTCAATGATCTCGAGGATGCAATTTCGATGATGAGGGAAGCTGTTGCCCTCACTCCTCATGGCCACCCTCATAAGCCTGGGTGTCTTAGCAGCCTCGGTATCTTCTTCAGAACCCGTTTCTTGCGCCTCGGAGAGCTCAGTGACCTCGAGGATGCAGTTTCGATGACGAGGGAAGCCGTTCACCTCACTCCTCATGGCCACCCTCAGAAGCCTGGGTATCTCCACAACCTTGGGAACTCTTTCCGAATCCGTTTCTTGCGCAATGGAGAGCTCAGTGACCTTGAGGACGCAATTTCGACGATGAGAGAGGCTGTCCACCTCACTCCTCGTAGCCACCCTGTTGAACCCGGGTATCTTTACGACCTCGGGATCTCCCTCCTAGTCCGTTTCTGGCGCCTTGGAGAGCCCAGTGATCTCGAGGATGCAATTTTGACGATGAAGGAAGCTGTTCGCCTCATTCCTCGTGATCATCCTGAGAAACCCAACATTGTGGACAGTCTTGCCATGTCCTTCACTGCTCGCTTCCTCCGCCTCGGACAAGTTGGTGACATCGAACATGCCATTTCCCTCTCCTCCCATGTTGCTTCAATTCCCGTCGGCCCCCCCGGTGTTCGATTTTCTTCTGTACTGCATTGGATCCAATCCGCTCGACTTATCAGTCATTCCTCTCTCCTCCATGCATATTCTGTCGCTGTCAATCTCCTTCCGAAACTCGCATGGATTGGCCTTTCTCTTTCACATCGCTATGATGATCTCATCCAGAGTGCCAATGTAGTACGCGAGGCCGCAGCCGCAGCCTTGGACGCTGGATTCCCGCAAACTGCTCTTGAATGGCTCGAGCAAGGGCGCTCAGTCATTTGGGGGGATCTCTTCCACCTCCGCAGCTCTTATGACGAGCTGTCTTCTGCTCATCCCGATTACGCTAGCCGACTTCATGCACTCTCTACCCAATTGGACCAGGCTAGCGCCGCTCACGAACAATCGTTGTCCACTCTCCCTGAACAGAGTCAGAGTGCAATGCATCCCACCACAGAGTCCCTGCAACAAGTTGCGGACAAGCACCGTGCACTCGCGATCGAACGAGATAAGCTGCTGCAGGAAATCCGACGATTGCCAGGCTTCGGGAAATTCCTTCTCCGTAAGTCGTTCTCACAGCTTCGCGATGCAGCTCGCTCTGGACCGGTGGTCGTCCTTAATGTTGCGAAGACCCGAGGTGACGCACTCATTATTGTTGGCGGTGTCGACCATGTCATTCACGTCCCTCTTCCCGACTTCACTTTGGAGAGATGCGCCAACCTGGAGGTTATCATGAAGGGTTTCGTTCGTGACACGAGGGTGGGCAAACCAGGACGATTGGAGGGCGTTAGCTGGGATCACATCTTATCGCCATTGTGGAAATCCATCGTCAAACCGGTCCTTGACGCGCTGGCCCTCTCAGTGGTATGTGTCCATTCCCTGAATTCATAGCCACTCCATTCGTATGTGTATCTGGTTAGGTACCTGGGAAACCATCGCGGATTTTTTGGTGTCCGACAGGCCCTCTCGCGTTTCTTCCTATCCATGCAGCTGGTTTCTATGACGGGCGGTTCTCTGACGGGCGGTATTCAGAACCTGGGCATAATACATTCGATTTCGTCGTCTCATCATATGTCCCCACCCTCAGCTCTCTCTTGTTCTCGCCTGAACCCAATGCGACACTTCCCAGCGGCGTTCTCCGCCTCCTCCTTGTCCCCCAGCCTCCTTCGGATGGTCAAGCAAAGCTTCCAGGTGTCGCCCTCGAACTGCGACGTATCAATAGTGTGGTCAGCCGCTCGCCTTTGGCATGTATCACGTCGGAGCCCTCTGAAGGAACAGTCGAAGAAGTGCTTGGTCTAATGAAGGATGCGGACTGGGTCCATTTCGCTTGCCACGGCGTTCAGGATGGCGTGGACAGTGGACTTTGTCTCGCCGATGGACACCGATTGAAGCTGCGGGACATCGTTGCGCTGTCGCGTCCCCGTGGTGGGCTTGCATTTCTGTCCGCTTGTCAGACTGCGAAGGGAGACGAGCGTCTCTCGGACGAGGCGATCCATATCGCAGCGGGAATGTTGTTTGCGGGGTATGGGGGCGTGGTTGGTACGATGTGGTCGATCAGCGACGAGGTTGCGCCGCGCGTCGCGAAGAGGGTGTATGAGGAGCTGCTCGGGAAGGGTCCGAGGGCGGATTATCGGGAGGCTGCACGGGCGCTGCATAAGGCAACCGGGGATCTGCGGAAGCAGGGCGTTCCATTCGACGAGTGGGTTCCGTTCATTCATGTAGGCCTCTGAATGTACAGGCATGTACGGCTGATACGGTATCTTGTGCTGTCGCGGTAATTTGTTTCATGGACGGATTCTGACTTATCGTGACCATTCTCAGTTCAGAGGTCGTGCGCGCGACGGCTTGACGTTGCGCAGCCTGTATGCTAGAATACCTTCAAAATGGATGACGACCCACAAGATTTTCGACCACTGGCACACTGTCTATTGCACCGTCTATGAACCTGTGCAAGGAGCGAGACGACTTTAGGCTTGCAGTAGAAAAAAAGACGATTTCCGGCGCCCAGTATACCTGCGGACCCGGCCTTGTCAGGAATCGCATGGCTGATGAAACCGCCCCAGGCAAAGGGAAAATATTCCGGGGCTGCGTGATTGCACCAGGCGACGAAACGATGAGAGTTGAATAGTCGTGGTGAGGGCTGCCAGACAATGACGAAGACAGGTCTCGATCAGTACCAACGTGCATGCGATGGGGTTTGAATGGGCTGTTAAACGTACTTGTGACCGTGAGCTGGGTATTGAGACGCCTTCTCGCGATGTCCTGGAGACCCACGTTAGCGCTCTTCTGGATTGTGATTGCAGTGATGAAGAGAGAGTCTAGATGGGTGTTTGGCTCAGGCGCGTCTCTCACCCGGTCTTGTCCGGAGCTGCAGAACAGCAAAAAATGACAGCATTATTATGGTCCATTAATTTATGGATTTGCACAGGTCATCGCTGGAAATGACGATGCGCTGGACGTACCACCACGCATCGTATTGGAGCGCGTTGGAAGCCTGGGTCACGAACAGTGCTGAGGACCATCGTCCCAAGCTTAGGCACCTTCCTGTAGGGCAGCTCCTGAGTGCTGAGACTGGTCCACTCCGGCGTCGACAACCCTCGCTGGGGTGATAGAGCTGTTTCATTCCTGTCTGGTGCTCAGTTACTTAATCTTGACTGCATTTGTTTGGTACCCAGCGAGATCCGCCAAATCGCTTCGCAAAGGGGAAGCATGCGCTCAGCACCTTAGACATCGTGACGGTGAGCGTGTTTTTCGAGTGCATGTCAGCGACTCGTTGATCCGAGGCAGTCTCATCAATAGGCCCTTCACTACAAGATGGGTGTGGTAGGAAGTCACAGATGAACGGTTCCAACGTGACCATGCAATACGCAGCGACGATGCGGTTCGCTGGACCATGGCATAACCTGCGGATGACGCATCCCTCGTAGTGTGATCAACCAGCTACGGATCATGAATCCATGAATGGAAGAAAAAAATCTGGTATCGCATACTAAATCTACAACGTACGGGAACCTAGGGGTACTGTCGAGCAGGAATACTGTGAAATAGTTAGATCATGCGACGCTGCGCGAAGAAAAAAAGGGTTAAATACTCACGAGTGCCTTTATATACGCTTGTAAGGGAAGACGTAAAGGCTCCAAGCCACTAAACAACCAGCATATTCATTCCATGTCTCATACAGATCTGTGTAATCGAGTCAATCCAAGGAACAGAAATAATACTACTAAAGGTGCTCACATCAAGGCAGCGAACTTTGCGATGATTCAGAACCGCCTGGCTCGTTTCGCAGGAGGCGGCTGAAGGCTTTCTCCGATCCTGTGCGACGACTGGAAAGCACCTGCCTCATCTCACTTTGGTCGGATGACGGCGCCCGCTCCACCGCTGTGAGGAGGTCCTCCATCGGAATGTCATCCACCGACCCCACGGAAAGCAGGTATTTCACTATATCGATCCTTCCCCTGAGGATCGCAGCTTGCAGCGGTGTCACTCCTTCTGAATTAGGGGTCTGAGTGTCGCAACCAGAAGCAACGAGACGCTCGACGATAAGATGACGATATGCAGAGTTATTTCCGCTCTGTATCGCGGTAAATAGTATATCGGTGGGAAGCAGGACGTTCAGCGAGAGAAGATACTTCATGGTCTCGATACGTCCTAGGTCCACAACGTTGTGGAGTGGGGTCTTCCCGTCATCATTGGGTACTATGGGCTCGCAACCGCGCCCGACGAAGAATCTAACAGCCTCAAGATTATCGGCTCGATTGTTGTAGGTATCGTAGTAGGGACGCACGGCGTCTGTTGCAAAATGTAGCACAGTATCTCCATTCGAAGCCTTTGTCAGGACACTCGCTCCTCGTCGGATAAGAAATCTTGCAGCAGAGATATAGCCTCGCTGAGCAGCAAAGTGTAGAGGAATTTCTCCACGAGAGTTTGCTGCAAGGGGATCACAGCCATAGCTGACCAGGAGTTTCACAGCCACCAAAACATCATCACTGTTATTGAAGCACTGCAACGCGAAATGGAGTACAGAGTCCCCGTTGTGAGCATGCGCGAGAATATTGACACCGCTTTTGACCAATAAGTGGATCATGGGTGCCGTGCTCCAACGCGACTGGTCACCGTCTAACGAAACGAGGAGGTCTGGCGGGACAGGAACAGAGAGGGTGAGGAGGTATCGAGCAGCAGAAATGTGACCTCGTTCGACAGCAATGTGCAAGGGGGTGTTTCCACGGGAATTGGCTTCGAGGGGATCACAGCCATAGCCAACTAAAAGCTTTGCTGCGTCCAAAGCTCTATTGTCAATGTACATGGATTTCAAGGTGATGTGAAGCAGAGAGTCTCCGTCGTCAGTGTGTGCAAGAATGTCGACCCCATTCTCGACTAACAAGGGGATCAAGTCTTCCATTCCACAAGACCAGTGAACCGTGGTGAGGATGTCAAAAGGGATAGTAGCACCAAAGGAGATGAAGTATCGTGCAGTGGAGACATGGCATTGTTGGATGGTGACATGGAGAGGGGTGGTTCCATTAGAATTGGCTTCAAGGGGATCACAGCCACAGCCAACCAATAGCTTTGCTGCGTCCAAAGCCTCCTCATCATCGTACACAGATTTCATGATAATGTGGAGCAGAGAGTCTCCATTGTCATTGTGACCACAAACATTGACCCCATTCTCGACCAACAAGGGGATCAACCCTGCCACTCTCCAAGACCAGTCCATCGTGATGAGGGAGTCGAAAGGGATGGTAGCACCAAGGGAGAGGAAGTATCGTGTAGTGGAGACAAGGCCTTGTTGGATGGCGACATGGAGAGGGGTGGTTCCATTAGAATTGGCTTCAAGGGGATCACAGCCACAGCCAACCAATAGCCTTGCTACCCCCAAAGCTCCCTCATCATTGTACACAGATCTCATGACAATGTGGAGCAGAGAGTCTCCATTGTCATTGTGTCCACAAACATTGACCCCATTCTCGACCAACAAGGGGATCAAGTCTGCCACTCTCCAAGACCAGTCCATCGTGATGAGGGAGTCGAAAGGGATGGTAGCACCAAAGGAGAGCAAGTATCGTGTAGTGGAGACAAGGCCTCGTTGGATGGCGACATGGAGAGGGGTGATTCCATCAGAATCGGCTTTGAGGGGATCACAGCCACAGCCAACCAATAGCTTTGCTGTGCCCAAAGCCTCCTCGTCATCATACACAGATTTCACTACAATGTGGAGCAGAGAGCCTCTGTTGTCATTGTGTCCACAAACGTCGACCCCACTCTCGACCAACAAGGGGATCAAGTCTGCCACTCTCCGAGGCCAGTCCATCGTGATGAGGGAGTCGAAAGGGATGGTAGCACCAAGGGAGAGGAAGTATCGTGTAGTGGAGACAAGGCCTCGTTGGATGGCGACATGGAGAGGGGTGATTCCATTAGAATTGGCTTCGAGGGGATCACAGCCATAGCCAACCGATAGCTTTGCTGCGTCTAAAACTTTATTGTCACTGTACACGGATTCCAAGATGATGTGGAGCAAAGAGTCTCCGTCGTCAGTGTGTGCAAGAACGTCGACCCCATTCTCGACCAACAAAGGGATCAAGTCTGCCACTCCCCAAGACCAGTCCATCGTGGTGAGGATGTCGAAATGGATGGTAGCACCAAAGGAAAAGAAGTATTGTGCAATGGAGACACGGCAACGTTCAATGGCGACATGAAGAGGAGTGGTTCCATCAGAATTGGCTTCAAGTGGATCACAGCCATAGCCAACCAATAGCTTTGCTGCGTCCAAAGCTTCCTCATCACCGTACACAGATTTCACGACAATGTGGAGCGGAGAGTCTCCGTTGTCATTGTGTCCACAAACGTCGACCCCATTCTCGACCAACAAGGGGATCAAGTCTGCCACTCTCCGAGGCCAGTCCATCATGATGAGGGAGTCGAAAGGGATGGTAGCACCAAAGGAGAGGAAGTATCGTGCAGTGGAGACAAGGCCTCGTTTGATGGCGACATGGAGAGGGGTGATTCCATTAGAATCGGCTTCGAGGGGATCACAGCCATAGCCAACCAAAAGCTTTACTATCTCCAAGGCTTCATTGTCATCACACCTGAATTTAAAGATGGTGTGGAGCAGAGAGTCTCCGTCGTCAGTGTGTCCACAAATATCGACCCCGTTCTTGACCAACAAGGGGATCAAGCCTGCTGCTCCTGGAAGAAACCAATCCATCTCAGTGAGGAAGTTGAAATGGATGGTAGCACCAAAGGAGAGGAAGTATCGTGCAGTGGAAACATGGTGCCGTTGGAGGGCGACATGGAGAGGGGTGGTTCCATTAGAATTGGCTTCGAGAGGATCACAGCCATAGCCAACCAAAAGCTTTGCTGCGTCCAAAGGATCGTCTCCAATGTATACGGAATTCAAGACAATGTGGAGCAGAGAGTCTCCGTCAACAGTGTGTGCAAGAACATCGACTCCACTTTCGACCAGGAAGCAAATCGTGGGTGCGGTGCGCCAACGCCCGAGATTTTCATGGTCCAAAGCGACAAGTAGATTAGAAGGGGAAGGAACGCCAAGTGTGTGGAGATATCGTGCCACAGAAATGTAGCCTAGTTCAACCGCAAGCTGAAGAGGGGTCTTTCCACGAGAATCAGCTTTGAGGGGATCACAACCACGACGAATTACAAGTTTGATGGCCTCCAAAATACCATCCTCATTAACTGAGGAATAGATTGCGTCCAAATTGCAACCACCCAATATGGTGTGGAGCGTGGAGCCCCCATCGCCTGTGCAAATGCAGATGTCGACTCCGTTATCTATAAGAAACTGAATCACGGGTGCCGTTCTCCATCCAGTCGAATAACGGTCCAGCTTAGCGAATATGTCCGAAGGAAGAAGGCCGCCAAGTAGATGGTGGAGGTACTGGGCAGCGAAGAGATGGCCTCTCGCGACGGCGAAACAAAAGAAGGCTTCTCTGATAGAGTTGGGTGATCGTGGATATTCATCGGCAACCTGAGTGAATCTCCGTACGATTGCTATGAGGTCTTGTTCAGTCACGTTTTGAAAGACCAACAACTGGTCAGACGTTTGCATGGCATGCAAGGCGCTCTCGTTTAGGCAATGATTTATGTTCTCTACAAATTCGTCGGTCTGCGTCAACACCCTTGCAAGAGAAGACGGGATTGGAAGAATAAATGGGCCCTCAGGGTGTTCCTCCCGTTTAAAGAATGAATCTGAGAATATATGTGGGGGTACAGTGCTTCCTTCTTCTGCGAAGCGAGCAACCAAGTCATAGTGCCCCATTCGAAAAGCAACCTCGATGGGCAGAGACCGACGGTAGCCAACAGTATCCCAGCCTCTCTGGTTTAGCTTGACGCCTCGTGACAACATGGAACGAGCGTGCTCATCCTTGTTAAAGTACGCAGCATACACCAGGGGATTTGTACCCCCCTTGAGTACGAGTGGGGTGTCACGAAAGAATGCGTGCACAAATGAGTTCGAAGCGAAAGCAACGAGAATATAAAGGAGGAGGTCATGTATTGCCGTAGGCCAATGTGGTTCAAGTTCGTTGTCATCGATCTTCCATCTCGCGGGAAGGCACACATGGTCCCATACCCATGAATGTCGCTGGATGTCCTCAGCAAGCACTCTTATGTCATACAAGGCAGATTTGAATGTTGACCCAAGGTGTCGAAAGTGATCGAGGGCATCATCGAGGGCATAGTTGAGGAGTGGCTGTGAGTGCGGATGGAGTGGGACCCTAGGTTGAGAGGAGACACCAATAGTAGTGGTGTTGGAGATGCTGGCCCGCATGGGTCTGTTTGCGCGCCTGAGACATATAGAGATATAGCACATGCACGACCGTGCTAGCAGTAGGTGTGCATAATCCAGGCTTATATGGTACCGCGGTAGTTTGGCGCGGACGAACTCCCCCAGGAGGTACTCCTACACCTACTTAGCTACAAGGAATCACACGAACCACTTGCAAGACTCACCTTCACGCTGAAGTGAGATAAGATGATGATTCCCGTCTTTCTGGTGTAAGTCACTAGACTCCCACAAGCATCCAGCAACGCCCCACTGTGCATTGGTCTAATATCGGAATCCAGTGTCCGCGTCCGAAGATTGATTGACAATGCTTCCATGACTTCAATCAATTGCAGAGGTCGAACCGCTGCCACAAGCCAAACTAATGCCCGTTGTGCCATCTGCCCTGCTAGAACCTCTCCGTCGATCGCAAGGAGAATTCTCTCGTATGTTTCATCAAGTCCCTCGGGTAGGCAGTGAAGGGCATCACGAACATCCTTTGGGGTGATGCAACGATTAAGTGTATCAATCGAACATTGGACCCAACGAAACCTTGTGGAGACGAGCACTCAGTCTCCACATTTCCGCAAAGAACAGGAATCCTTACATCCCGTCAGCTTTCTCACACAGGAAGGAATGGATCTCCATCTTGAACTCAGGATTGAGGTCCCTTAGCCGCCGGCGAGCATCCAGTTCTCGGGTTACATGCAGCTTAATATCCGCCGACAGCTCGCCCACCATTTCATCCATACACACGAATGGGAATTTAGAAAGACGATCCACGATAATATCCTCAGGCCGGCTGGTGACAAAGAACCGTGCATTTTCTGTAATCGTCTTGAGAGCCTCGATGAGTTTCTCGACATCCCTGCATTCATCAAGGGCATCCACAACGATGACAGGCTTCTGGCTGTGGAGGCTGGCAGCGCGAGATGTGAATCCAGCAAGTTCCTTCGCATTACGGAGTGCCCCACCGCTCCATTCCCTCGCCTTGATTATGTCACCAAAAATATCTCTGAGGCTGACAGAATGACCATGGAGTTGATGAAGCAGCTGAGATAGAACTGAGCGCATAACTTCTGCAGAGCTTGTGGACCGTTCGACTCGAAAGTCGCAGTAAAAGAATAGAAGGATGTCGTCCTTGCGCTGTGCCTTCCTGAAGGAGTCAATCACAAACGATCTGCAAGCAAGGTCAGCGCCATTGGAGTATATAAAATATAAACGTACGCCAACACGGATTTACCCGCCCCCGCTTGAATTACAACCGGGTCGTCAGCAAAAGAGGGCTAGTAGAGTTTTAGATATCTCACGTTTACCCCGCAACCACAAGAAAGGACTCTCTCCATCCTTCCACATTTTGTATTGGGTCGTGTCAACCAACCACTTGCATGTATCTTCCTGGCGGAGCAACAGTGTAACATCCTGCTTTTCGGCACAGTTCAGCCCGTCGAGCCACTTTAATATTTCTTGAAGTTTCTTCTCTAAATATCGTGATGTTGGGTGAGTCACGTCTAAGAAAACATGAATGATTTATTTACTACCTTCATCCTTCTTCTGCTCTTCAGTCTTCATCTCGTACTTCCGCCTTGTAACCATGTGCCTGTCCCAGTCGTTAATTGTCTCCGGAACAGTACTGCCAATCAACAATTAGAGGATACTCATTCATAGAATTACAAGACACACTCATCGCCAGCATAAACTGGGCCTGGCATGTCTTGCACGATAGGCGTTCCCTGGGTGACACACTCCACATGGCCGCTTTGATGAATATCCACCACGGTAGTGCTAAACATCAATGAGAGAGAGCGGAGCGTCTTCGTCATACCAGAACTTACTTGATATCTGCCCGGGTGTGAACCGAAAACTCCGGCTGCATAGGATCGGATTCTCCTCGAATGACGGGATCTCGAGATTGGGTTACACCCTGCTGATTCTGAACGATTCGCTCGCTGTTCCTGGAGGCATTGTTATGCATTGGTCGTCCAGAGGATGAAGGAACTCACCAGATCTCTGTCGAGAGTAAGAAATGAAACCGTCCTTTGCATGAATTGAAGAGATCGACGGCTTCTCTAATTTTGTCCTGTGTGGCAGTTGAACCTCGTCCTCTTCCAAATACCCAAGGCATCCATGAGGACGTAGTATCTTGTTGGAGTAAAGCCTTCATCCGGTCGAGTGTGTTTAAGCACTCCTGTGGTTCGTCGGTGCTGAGCCAATCTTTGATTCGAATGTCAACTGCGGGGCCACCCTCGGGGGATGGCTTCTGAAAGGTATCTGCGAGACAATTGCAAGCAGTGGAAACTTTCTTCGTGTCTTCTTCCAGTTGGTAATGACAGGGCGGAACGATGATCAAGTTCCTACGATCGGCGTATGCATCAGCAGCAGCTACGACTTGGTTTGATGCAGATGAGATTTTGCGAAGAATTTTGCAAGAACGCTCCATGGATGATCAATGAGAGAAAACCAGGAGGCACTGACCATAGTCCTGCCAGGCTATCCACAGCAAGGCGCTACAGCCACCTCTTGACACGTGCATGCCGTATGTACACACCAAGACCCAGTTGGCTAGGACCCAGTTGGCTAGTCGGACTCTTTCAGAAACCTGTCTGCAGGAGGTATCTGTACACATATCCGGTCATTGTATTTCGATCATCTGGCCCTCTCGATAATACACTCATTCAGAAGCTATTACCCATCTTTGTCTTGTTTACCTTCGCCTTTATCTTTGTCATGCTCACCCCTAGCAGTTCTCTCAGCCCGCTTCTCTTTTTGCTTCTGCAGGTACTCGCAACGCTGGTCTTCAGCTTCCTCTTGAATAAGAATTTCGAGTGCAGTCTTGCGAGACACGGAGATGGGTTATCTTGCTACGGATTGTGTCAGCGGATATTTCAACAGATCTTTCGTGCCAATGCTGCCCTCCGCCTTCGCCCGATGCAGATTCGCAAGGCCCGACAGTTAGTCGCCTACATGATCGACAATTCCGAAGAGTGTCCATCACATTTTTCGACGTAAGAACGTTGGTGTGTTAATCAGCTCACATTTAAGACAACTTGGATTCGTACAGGTCCTCCGCCGCAGTAGCGTTGTCTGCAGTGTATGATCACGATCCGAGGCCTCGGAACGACCCCATGATAACACTTGTCGAGGATTTCCTTCGAGTTGCCGGGTCAGGGTTGTCCCCGGTGAAAATATTACTCGTCAGGGCCTTCCGTACCTTTGAGTGGATCAAGAAAACCATTCTCCTTAAATATTTTGAAAGTACCATACGTACCTGACTGGCTTCTTGGGTCGTGGATCAACCATCAGGCAAAAGAGGCGTGCGCGTTAAGAGATACATTGGTTGAGATGCGATGTCAATACGCCCAGAGGCACTTGGTAAGCTTTGGGCATACTCTAAGCGAAAAGAGCTTGATGGGATATCGCTGCTGTAGGAATCCGAAGAGAACACGAACGTTTCAATGGTATCAGACCACATCGCTCGGATGGAGAAGTTCCATGGTCCGTATCGTTCAGAGTACGAGACAGCACTCAAACACGCTTCAACTACCACGTTGCAAGGTAAGATCCCGCTGATTCCAAATCGAACTTTACCGACTGTCTTTGCAGGTGCAGCAGATACCGTTTGTGTACCATCCCTCGAGTATGGATGTCATTACTTACCAAATCCACAGACAAGCGCAGGGTTGTTAACGTTCACGCTTGCCATGGCCGAGAACCCGCACGTGTGGAAACGTACCCAAGCAGACATCGACGCTGTTGTCGGCATGGACAGACTCCCCGACTTTGGCGACAGACCGTCCTTGCCATATGTCGACGCCATCATACGGGAAGTCTTCAGATGGAGACTAGTTTTTCCACTGGGTGCGTGTTTGGGTTAGCGAGCGCCCCCTCCGAAGCATTCCCGAGGTGGGCCGCATGCAGTTACGCGAAGCGATATCTACAGAGGTTACTACACACCCAAGAGTATGGCCTCTTCGCGTTTGTCGTCCGTCCGTAGCATTGAATGAGTGTACCCACAGGGGCGATCGTACTTTTAAACGCTTGGTACGCTTTGTTTTCACACGCACCCTGACAGTTGTCACTCAACTAGCCTATCCATGTAGGGCGATATCGCGCGACGAAATGCACTATCTCGACGCAGAAAGATTTATGCCTGAGAGATTCTTGCAGAAGGAATGTTAATGGACGACGATCCAGGCGAGTTTGCATTTGCATTTGGAAGGCGAAGATGCCCAGGTGAGCACAGGTACTCCTTGAATATGAACCAACCGATCACACAATGCCTCTCTAATTACGGTTTCAGGCCGTTATACAGCGGATGCTTCTGTCTGGAGCGTCGCTGCGACGATGCTCGCCACGCTTGATTTCAATCTTGCCAGAGACGCCAACGGAAATGACATCACGTTCAAAGCGACGTTCACGAGTGGCGCCACCGAGTACGTGCACTGGACAGTTTGCCTTTGTTCTTGTCCTTTTCTGGCGCTTTGAACTCGGATCGATTTCAGACACCCTAATCCTTTCCCTTGTCGGATCACCCCTCGTGCACACGTCAGGAGAGAGTGGTTTGATCTTGTTAGCCTAAATGAAGTGTAGCCTACACCGGCTGGCACGGAAGCATGATCCACACGCTACGACATCGGAGCGTTATGCGGGCTCATGTCGGAACAAGCGGAATGAAGTATTTTCCCTGTGCGTTCAAGTCCGAGGTGTATTGTGGTCTACAGCAACTCAACTTCCGTTGCGAGTGGGTATTCTCGTGCAGCGAAATTCGAATGATGGTCAATCCGAAGTAGTGCGGTGAGAAATCGACCGAGCTCAATGGATTGCTCGTGCGTGCTAGTAGTGGTCCAACATATACTATATACACTGGCTGGTTTCGTTCCGAACGTGTTCGACAATGTGGCAATGCGAGCACAGAGATGTCACGTGGTCGGAGGTTGCCAGAGAGGTCATTGTGGCGAGTGCTACGTACTACAGCCTCAGGCTGGGGTGGTCCACCGTAGTCCCCCTTAGCCCTCTGTGCTCGTGCATGGCAAGCTTCCATTCTCCACGCATACACTGATGCCGCAGCTGAACGTGGGCAGTGCCCATTTACTGTGATGCTGTGCGAGCGAACATGGGCTTAAAAACATTCTGGGCAAGTTCCTCGCTGCGTACTTCGTCGACTCGTTTTCCCTCTCTAATTGACGATGGGCAGCTGCTTGAGCATACTCAGAAAGCTACGACGACAATCAAAATTGCTGGCACCCCCAACCGTGGGCTTCCGTACCTTCAAGTTAATCCTAGTTTATCGACTAACGCATGCTGCAGAGTGACCTGCATGTCCCGTTGCTTCTGCTACGTCCCCCGGATGTGCGGGCCAGGGCCAAGCCAAGGAGGAGATCACGGAAGCTAGCGACCAACCACAGGACATTCCCGCTCCGCTGGTGTCCACGGACGAAAACGAAGAAATGGGCGTCCCAAAGGATGATACTCACATTCTCGCATTTTTAGACCTCTCCCCAGTTTCTGAAGAACGGGAGCAAGGGAAGGAGGGACCTACCGGGGCCTGCGAACGACTACAGCCTGTGCCCTCTTCCTCGGGCCCTACGGACAAGGATGAAGACATAGACGTCAACATCGTGCAGCACATTGGACGGCCTCCCTCCATTCCCCTGGATGTGCAGGACAGGAGCAAGGCGTGGAAGAAGTCCCTGGAGAGGGTGAAGAGCTCCAGCACGTGCCCTCAGGCTCTACAACGGAGAACGAAGAAGTTGTCATTACGAGTACCATCTCGTTTCTCCAGCTAGTTTTCGAACATTGATAACGGGCTACCGATGTTGTCCTTGGCCTCAGACGACTCCCCGCAGCGTTTTACATCGTGCTACATCATAACGGCCTCGAGTGGAGAACTGAGAATAAACCTTCGTAAGTGAATAACGGTGTCGTCGAGTGGTGTGGCCCGATACCAATGTGAGATCGACGTTCTCTAATTGGCGTCAATTGTAATGGGATCTGCAGATCATTGGACATGTCGGCCGCCATTCGTCTCGAGGTCTACGCATCGTTCGAATTTCAGCTAATGTTAAGAGATGGGGGCAGCTGCGAAGGCTGACAGTAACGGTGGGGCAACTACTAGAGCATGGGGGAAGGGACGCTTGTGAGTGAGATTGAGCAATTACACAAGAGTCTGAGTGTTCACACCACGGCAACGTTTATGTTCTTTCCAGAGCACGGAGACGTGCTGTCTCCGTGTTCAGCGGTTCCGGTGACTGTCAAGCAGCAAATATACGAGAAGAGTGATGCATCAGGGTCGAAGGTCGCTGGCCCGCATTGGGTGAGTAGTAAACCTGTGCTTACACAATCCTCATCGATTTAGACGTGATGGCAGTCAACCCCAGAACGCGGCCAAGTCGAACCTGGGGATAGCAAAATTGATCCTGTCTCATGTGGAGGATACGGATGCCCCATTGGAGGTCGCTATTTGGTTGCATCGGGATGCCCTGGCTACACGTCCTGTCGGTCACCCTGACCGGCCTCTCATGTTAATCCAGCTGGCCCCAGCGCATTGTGCACAATTCCAGAGGATGAGGAGTCGGGTAGACGAAGGAAATGCTGAGAGATTGCTTCGAGAAGTGATAGAGCTCTCTGTCTCAGAAAGTTATGAAAGGTGGGCAGCGACTGTGATGCTCCGATTGTGCGCCGGACACAAAGAAGGCCGTTTGAATTTGGATAAACACTCTTCGATGGAGCGGGACTCGACTGTAAGCTTAACGGATGAAAACCCATGGAATCTCAATGTCTGGCTGTCGAAGCGGTTCTCTGAGGGAAGCCGTTCACCTCACTCCTCCCGACCATCTTCATAAGCCCATGTGTCTTAACAACCTCAGTACCTCCTTCAGAACCCGTTTCGAACGCCTCGGAGAGCCTGGTGATCTCGGGGAGGCAATTTCGTCTCTGAGGGAAGCCGTTCACCCCACTCCTCCCGACCTTCCTCGTAAGCTCATGTATCTTAACAACCTCGGTACCTCCTTCAGAGTCCGTTTCGAACGCCTCGGAGAGCCCAATGATCTCGAGGAGGCAATTTCGTCTCTGAGGGAAGCTGTTCACCTCTCTCCTCATGGCCACCCTGATAAGCTCGGTCGTCTTAATAACCTCGGCACCTCTCTCGCCACTGGTTTCCTCCGCCTTGGAGAGCTTAGTGACCTCGAAGACGCAATTTCGTCTCTGAGGGAGGCTGTCCGTCTCTCTTCTCATGGTGACCCCAATAAGCCTGGATGTCTCAACAACCTCGGTACCTCCCTCAGCACCGTTTCGAGCGCATCGGAGAGCTTAGTGATCTCGAGGACGCAATTTCGTCCCAGAGGGAAGCTGTTCACCTCTCCCCATGGCCATACTCACAAGCCTGCGTATCTTACCAACCTAGGGACCTCCTTCCGAACCCGTTTCGAGCGCCTCAGAGAGCCCGGCGATCTCGAGGATGCAATTTCGGCACTGAGGGTGGCTGTTTACCTCTCCGGATGGCCACTTCGACAGGCCCAGGCGCCTTAATAACCTGGGCACTTCCTTCACAACCCGTTTCTTGCGCCTTGGAGAGCTCAGTAATCTTGAGGACGCAATTTTGTCTCTGAGGGAGGCTGTTCACCTCTCTCCTCATGGCGACCCTCATAAGCCTGAGCGTCTTAACAACCTTGGCACCTTCCTCGGTTCCCGTTTCGAGCGTCTCGGAGAGCCCAGTGATCTCGAGGACGCAATTTTGACTCAGAGGGAGGCTGTTCACCTCTCTCCTCGTGATCACCCTCAGAAACCTGTCATTATGAACAGTCTTGCCAAATTCTTCGCTACCCGCTTCCTCCGCTTCGGACAGGTCCGTGACATTGAGCTCGCCCTTTTCCTGTCGTCCCATGTTGCTTCAATCCCCATCTACCCCCCAGCATTCGACTTTCCGCTGCACAGCTTTGGATCCAATCTGCTGGACTTATTGGTCATTCCTCTCTCCTCCATGCATATTCTGTCGTCGTCAGCCTCCTTCCGAAGCTCGCGTGGATTGGACTCTCTCTTTCACATCGCTATGATGAACTCATTCAAAGTGCGCATGTGGTACGGGAGGCTGCCGCTGCTGCTGTAATGACAGGATCCCCAGAAATATCTCTCGAGTGGCTCGAGCAAGGGCGTTCGATCGCTTGGGGGGGAGTCCTTCCGGCTTCGCACCTCAAAAAAAGTTGTCCTCCGCTCATCTCGATTATGCTAGTCGACTCCACTCACTGTCTACCCAATTGGACCAGGCTAGCGCCGCTCACGAACAGTCGTTGTCTATACTCTTTGAACAGAGTCGCAGTGCAGTTCATCAACCTCCAGAGTCCCTACAACAATTCGTGGACAAGCACCGTGCGCTAGCGATCGAACGAGATAAGTTGCTACAGGAGATCCGACGCTTACCTAGGCTTCGAGAAATTCCTTCTCCGCGAACCATTCTCACAGCTCCGTGATGCAGCTCACTCTGGACCAGTGGTCATCCTCAACGCTGCAGAGACCCGATGTGATGCGCTCACTGTTGTTGCTGGTGTCGACCACGTCATTCATGTCCCTCTTCCCAACTTCACTTCAGAGAGATGTGCCAACCTTGAGGTCATCATGAAGGGCTTCGCTCATGACACGAGGGTAGACAAGCTAGGACGATTGGATGGTATTAGCTGGGGCCACATCTTATCAATACATCGTCAGACCCGTCCTCGACGCTCTGGCGTTCTCAGTGGTTCCCTGAATTCATAGTTACCTTACCCACTCACTTGTATCCGAATAGGTACCTAAGGAACTATCGCGGATTTTTTGGTGTCCGGCAAGCCCTCTGGAATTTCTTCCTATTCATGCAGCTGGGTTCTATGACAGGCGGTATTCGGAACCTGGACACAAAATATTTGATTTCGTCGTCTCATCATACGTCCCTACTTTCACCACTCTTTTGCTCTCGCCTAAACCAAATCCGACCCCCACAGCAGTGTTCTCCGCCTCCTTGTCCCTCAGCTACCCTTAGATGGTCAAGCAAAACTTCCAGATGTCGCGCTCGAACTGCGACGGATCAATGATGCGGTCAGCCACTCGCCTTCGGCATGCAATCACATCGGAGCCCTCTGATGGAACAGTCGAAGAAGTACTCGGTCTAATGAGGAATGTGGACTGAGTCCATTTCGCTTGTCACGGCATCCAAGATGGCCTGGACAGTGGACTATGCCTCGCCGACGGACGTCAAATGAAGCTACGGGACATCGTTGCGCTGTCACGTCCTCATGGTGGGCTTACATTTCTGTCTGTTTGTCAGACTGCGAAGGGAGACGAGCGTCTCTCGGACGAGGCGATCCATATCTCAGCGGGAGTACTGTTTGCAGGTTACGGTGGCGTCGTTGGTACGATGTGGTCAATCAGCGACGAGGTTGTGCCTCATATCGCGAAGAGGGTGTACGAGGAACCGCTCGGGGAGGGTCTGAGGGCCGATTATCGGGAGGCTGCACAGGCGCTGCACAAAGCAACCGAGGATCTGCGGAAGCAGGGCGTACCGTTCGATGAGTGGGTTCCGTTCATTCATGTAGGTCTTTGAATGTCCAGGCGTGTACGGCTAATACAGTATCTCGTGCTGTCGCGGTAATATTATGATATTTGTTTCATGGACGGATTCTGACTTATCTCGAGATTTTTACCGTGACCATTCTCCGTTCAAAGGTCGTGCGCGCGACGGCTTGACGTTGCGTAGCATGTATGCTAGAACACCTTCGAGATGGACGATGATCCACAAGATTTTCGACTACTGGCACACTGTCTGTTGCAATGTCTATGAACCTGTGCAAGGAATGAGACGACGTTAGGCCTGCAGTAGAAAAAAGACGATTTCCGACGCCAAGAATACCTGCAGACCCGACCCTGTCAGGAATCGCATGGCTGATGAAACCGCCCCAGGCAAAGGGAAAATATTCCGGGGCCGCGTGATTGCACCCGGCGACGAAACGATGAAAGTTTGAATAGTCGTGGTGAGGACTGCCAGACAATGACGACGAGGGCAGATCTCGGTCAGTACCAACGTCTGTGCGATGGGGTTTGAATGGGGCTGTTGAACATACCTATGGTCGTAAACTGGGTATTGAGACGCCTTCTCGTGATGCCCTGGAGACCCACGTTAGCGCTCTTCTGGATTGTGATCTCAGTGATGAAGAGAGTCCAGATGGGTATCTGGCACAGGCGCGTCTCTCACCTGGTCTTGTTCTCGATGATCTGGAGCTGCGGAACAACGAGAAGTGACAGCATTATTATGGTCCGTTAACTTATGGATTTGCACAAGTCATCGCTGGAAATGACGATGCGCTGGAAGTACCACCACGCGTCGTATTGGAGCGCGTGCCTAGGTCACGGTGCTGAGGGCCATCGTCCCATTCTTGGTAACTTTCCTGTATGGCAGCTCCTGAGTGCTAAGGCTGGTCTGCTCCAGCATCGACAACCCTCGCTGGTGCTCAGTTACGTACCGAGCGTGGTACGTCGCGTTGCACCAACTGAGAAACTGCACATTTCACAGCGCCGCCGAACTCTTTAAAAAATGGGCAGAGGGTTTCACAGACGATGAGCTGGTCCAGCACACTGGTGTGGTGCTGTCTCTCGGACACTCAGCGTCTTTGTTCGAGGACCACGACTCGGGGGGCCCTCACTGTGAAGTTGTCGCTGGGTCCAACTCGGGTCCGAACTAGACCCCGAAGATTAGAGCCCGAACTTGACCAGCCAATGTCGATCCCCTTGTTTCTTCCCTCCTAACTATTTTTAGGGAGATCTGAACGTCTGGTCGATGCAGCGTAGTGGACTCCGATACTGACCACTTGTTCAAGTTTAGTCTAGAACCTACCTATTAGCTCGGTTCAGAGTGCTTGGCTCGACAGGGGATTTGGGCTTACCGATTATTCAAATACTCGGACGCACTTGCGTTGTTCTCGTCTCCGAGTCAGAAATTCTACCTGGCTCGCCCATGATCACTTGATACCGCAACAGAGTTATCTGACGATGTGCCTCTTCTGTCACTACGCAGAGCCCGAGTCGGCTCCAACACTGCGAGCAGGCTTTTGACAAGTTGTCACAGAACTTACAAGCAATCAGACTGCCGTGCTTACACGACGCATGTACGTCGTTTCGTCTCTGGAGATGACGACGAGCGGAGTCGATAGACCAAAGAAGTCCGAAGGGCGCCAGCCACCTCTTGGGGCTGCAAGCGAGATACAGTGTGCGGGTCCAGGGTCCAGGGTCGGTTTCACTGCATTGCGCCGCCCGTCCTTATCGCCCGTTTTGTTTATAGGGATGCAAAATGTGACTTGAGACGCCAGGATCACACGAATGGCGTTCGAGCTGGCATGGCTGGCAAGGTCCATTATTTTGGAACGGGACCCACGCCCGATAGTACGATGTCCTGTGCTTGCGTGGAAACGATTCGAATTCATTGCTAACGACAAAGTAGCGATACGAGCGACAGACGTTTCCCTTGGTTTCAGAAGACTCCCCGCTGGGTTTTACGTCGTACTTGTCATAGGAGAACGGAGAACAAACCTTCGTCGGTGAATAACGATGTCGTCGAGTGGCATGGCCCGATACCAGTGTGGGATCGACGTTCTCTAATTGGCATCAGTGGTAACAGGATCCGGGACTTGTCGGTCGTCATTCGTCTCGAAGTCTATGCATCGTTCGAATTTCAGCCCATGTTGGGAGATGGGGAGCAGCTGCAGAGGCTGACAGTTACAGTGGGTCAACTACTAAAGCCTAGTGGAATGGATGCTTGTGAGTAAGATCGAGCTTCACACAAGAGTCTGAATGTTCACGCCATGGCAGCGTTTACGTTCTTTCCAGAGGACGGAGACGTGGTGTCTCCGTGTCCAGCCATTCTGGCGACTGTCAAGCGGCAAAGTTACAGCCTGGAGAAGAGTGGTCCATCAGGGTCGAAGGTCGTTGGCCCGCATTGAGTGAGCAGCAGACGTGCACTAACACGATCCTCGTTAGTTTACACGTGATGACAGTCAGCCTCAGAGTACCGAGGAGAGGTAGAAGACGCGGCCTGCCAAGGGCAGAGCGTTATCGAAAGCACGTTGAAAAACGGGATCTAGAGCACTCGATTGAACAATTCGAGCGCGCACCTGTCTGTGGGACGATCCTCGTCGAGCAGCTGCTATGTCGAATCTAGCGATAGCTGGATTGATCCTGTATCAGCGTGGATGGTACGGATGCCCCATTGGAGGTCACTATTCAGTTGCATCGCGATGCCCTGGCTGCGCGTGCTGTCGGTCACCCTGACCGGCCTCTGACATTGATTCAGCTGGCCTCAACACATTCCGCGCAATTCCAGGGGGCGAGGAACGGGGTCACCAGACTAGTTGGGAAGGGTCCGCTGTGAAAACATTCAGGCACACATGACAGCAAGTGGCTTGAACGACGCTTTCTTCACAGGCTTGTCGCTGGGGTTTCATGTAGCTCGAAGTGTAGCCGTGGGATCCGAGTCGACGGCCACACAGTGAGTGGGCGCAAGGCGGGTGGCAGTCGGTATGACTCGCCCATCCTACAGGCGTGCGAGTACCCCTAAACCAACTCTGAGGTGTGTGGCAATCTACATACAGCAAGTACCTAGTAGTGCTACTATTGTGTGTGTGGGTATTCTCGCACAAAAAAGGCCCGGCGGAGAGTGCGAGTGACTGGATAACAAAGTCAGAAGCCTAAGGAGTGAGCTAATTTGCTCCTGCGAGCAGCCTCACAAACTTTCTGGTCTGCTAACCGCACAACGGCTGCATCAATATTTGTGACTGGCCTGAATGTGGTAAAGGCGAGAGTAAGGCACCGGGTTCCTGTGGATGAGGCCGTGCTTTCAGCATATTAACGACGCGGTCGACACACAAGATGTACGCCCACACCCAGGAAAGCTTCAAATGAAGCACCGCCCACAGCAGCCACAAACGCCGCAGCTGTACAATGTCCAACATTTGCTGTGGTGCTATTTATCCCTATCGTGGGTCAAGCTTAAGAGCATTCTGGTAAGTCCCTTGCTGCATACTTCGCTGACTCGTTTTCCACCTCTAATTGACGATGGGCAGCTGTTTGAGCTCACTCAGGAAGCCACGACGACAATCAAAGTTGCCGGCATCCACGACTGTGGGCTTCCGTACCTTGGTCCTGGTTCATCGACTAACCCCTTCGCAGCATGATCCACAAAGTCCTGCTGTTTCTGCTACGTCTCCCGGATGTGCGGGCCAGGGACCAGCCAAGGAGGAGATCATGGAAGCCAGTGACCAACTACAGAATATTCCTGCTCCGCTGGTGTCCACAGACGAAAACGAAGAAACGGGTGTCCCAAAGGATGATAATCACAATCTCGCATTTTCTGATCCCTACCCAGTTTTTGTAGGGCAAGAGGAAGGCAAGGAGGAACCCACTGGAGCCTGCAGTCAACTACAGCCCGTGCCCTCTTCCTTGGGCACTACGGACAAGAACGAAGAAATAGACCTCAAAATTACGCAGCACATGGGACAACCTCCAATTTCGAACCCTTCCCCTGGATGTGCGGGGCAGAAGCAAGGCACGGAAGAAGTTCCTGGAGTTAGTGAACAACCACAGCATGTGCCCTCAGGCTCTACAAGGGAGACCAAAGAAATTGTCATTACAGGTGCGATCTCGTTTTCCCTGGTAGTTTTCGAACATTGCTGACGACAGGGCAGCGATCCGGGCAACTGATGTTGCCCTTGGCCTCAGACGACTTCCCGCCGGGTTTTACATCGTGCTACATCATAATGGCCTCGAGTGGAGGACCGAAAATAAGCCTTCGTCGGTGAATAACGATATCGTCTAATGGAGTGGCCCGATACCAATGTGAGACCGATGTTCTCTAATTGGCGTCAATCATGACAGGATCTGCAGATCATCGGATTTGTCGGCCGTCGTTTGTCTTGAGGTCTATGCATCATTTGAATTCCAGCCCATGCTAGGAGATGGGGAGCAGCTGCAAAGTGTGACAGTAACGGTGGGGCAACTACTAGACCACAGTGGAAGGGGCGCTCGTGAGTGAGATCGAGCTTTGCACAAGGGTCTGAGTGTTCACACCACCACAGCATTTACGTTCTCCCCAAAGGATGGAGATGTCGTGTCTCCGTGTTCAGCCATCCTGGTGACCGTCAAGCGGCAAAGATACAAGAAGAGTGAGCCATCAGGGTCAAAGGTCGTTGGTCCGCATTGGGTGAGCAGTGAACCTGTGCCTACATGATCCTTGTTGATTTACGCGCGATCATAGTCAACACCAGAACCGCGAGGAGAGATAGAAGACGCGACCAACCAAGGACACGGCGCTCTGGTGCATTACCGAAAGCACGGTGAAAAAAGGGATCTAGAGTGGTCTATTGAACAGTTTGAGCGCGCGCTTGACGCTTGTCCGGGGGGCGATCCTCGTCAGGCAGCTGCCAAGTCAAACCTGGGGATGGCACAGCTGATCCTCTCTCAAGCGGAGGGTACGGATGCCCCATTAGAGATCGCTATTCTGTTGCATTGGGATGCCCTGGCTGCGCGTCCTGTGGGCCACCCTGACCGACCTTTTACATTGATTCAGCTAGCTTCAGCACATTTGGCGCTACTACAGAGGACGGGGAGAGAAGTCGATGAAGCAAATGCTGAGGGATTGCTTCGAGAAGCGATAGAGCTCTCCACTACCGAGAGTTATGAAAGGCAGGCAGCGACTGTGATGCTCCGATCGTGCTCCGGACACAGGGAAGGCCATATGGAATCGAACGGACAACCTTCCATTGAGCAGGATTCGGCTGTGAGCATATCTGACGAAGACCCACGGGATCTTAGTTTCTGGCTGTTCAAACGGTTCAAACGGTTTGGAGATCTAAGAGATCTTCAACAAGCAATCATGATTTTGGAGGGACTGGTCGAATCTACGTCAAGATGGGATAGGAACTACTGCGAGACACTGGGGAATCTAGGTGTCGCGTTGTCGTATCGATTCGAGCGCCTAGGGGAGCTCAGTGATCTCAAGGCCGCAATTTCGAAGGAGAGGGAAGCTGTTCGTCTCTCTCCTCATGGCCACCCTGGGAAGCCTGCATATCTTCACAACCTAGGTACATCCTTCCTAACACGTTTCTTGCGCTTCGGAGATCTCAGTGATCTCGAGGATGCAATTTCGGCGATGAGGGAAGCTGTTCGCCTTATTCCTCATGGCCACCCTGATAAGCCTGGGTGTCTTAACAACCTCGGCACCTCCTTCCGAACCCGTTTCGAACACCTCGGAGAGCTCAACGATCTCGAGGATGCAATTTCAACGATGAGGGAGGCAGTTCACCTCACACCTCATGACCACCCTCATAAGCCCATGTGTCATAACAACCTCGGGGCGTCCTTCCTAACCCGTTTCATGCGCCTCGGAGAGCTCGGTGATCTCAAAGATGCAATTTCAATGATGAAGGATGCTGTTCACTTCACTCCTCGTGACCACCCTGATAGGCCTGGGCGTCTTAACAGCCTCGGGATGTCCTTCCGAACCCGTTTCAAGCACCTCGGTGAGCTCAGTGATCTCGAGGATGCAGTTTCAATGATGAAGGAAGCTGTTCACCTCACTCCTCATGGCCACCCCGATAAGCCCATATATCTTAACAATCTCGGCACCACCTTCCAAACCTGTTTCGAGTGCCTAGGAGGGCTCATTGATCTCAATGATGCAATTTCGACCCTGAGGGAATCTATACACCTCTCTCCTGATGGCCACCCTGATAAGCCCGGGCGTCTTAACAATCTCGGGGTACCAAACCCGTTTCGAGCGCCTCGGAGGGCTCAGCGATCTCCAGGACGCGATTTCGACAAAAAGGAAAGCTGTTCGCCTCTCTCCTGATGGCCACCCTCATAAGCCCATGTATCTTTCCAACCTAGGGAGCTCCTTCCTAACCCGTTTCGAGCGCCTTGGAGAGCTCAGTGATCTTGAGGGCGCAATTTCAAAGATGAGGGAAGCTATTCGCCTCACTCCTGATGGCCACCCTGATAAGCCTGGGCGTCTAAACGGCCTCGGTATCTCCCTCCACACCCGTTTCGAGCGCCTTGGAGAGCTCAATGATCTCGAGGATGCAATTTCGACGATGAGGGAAGCAGTTCACCTCTCTCCTGATGGCCACCCTCATAAGCCCGGGCATCTTAACAGCCTCGGGATCTCCTTCGCAACCCGTTTCTTGCGCCTCGGGGAGCCCAGTGATCTCGAGGACGCAATTTC
>JBBPKC010000067.1:0-21728 GCA_038089055.1 Tylopilus aff. balloui | reverse complement strand
GTGATGAAAGAATCTGCTCACCTCACTCCTCATGACCACCCTGATAGGCCTGTGCATCTTAACAACCTCGGGATATCTTTCCGAATCCGTTTCGAGCACCTCGGAAAGCTCAGTGACCTCAAGGATGCAATTTCGACTCAGGAGGAAGCCGTTCATCTCACTCCTCACGGCCACCCTGATAAGCCCGGACATCTCAACAACCTCGAGATCTCCTTCCATGCCCATTTCAAGCGCCTCGGAGAGCTCAGTGATCTCGAGGAGGCGATTTCGAATGAGAGGGAAGCTGTTCACCTTATTCCTCATGACCACCCTAATAAGCCTGGGTACCTTAACAACCTTGGCATCTCCCTCCAAAATCGTTTCTTGCGCCTCGGAGAGCTCAGTGACCTCGAGGATGCAATTTCTGCCCTGGGGGAAGCTGTTCGCTTCATCCCTAGTGATCATCCCCAGAAATTCGTCATTATGAACAATCTTGCCGTGTTCTTCGCTACACGCTTCCGCCATCTCCGACAGGTCTGCGACATTGAGCATGTCCTTTCCCTCTCCTCCCATGTTGCTGCAATACCCATTGGTCCTCCCAGTGATCGATTTCTCGCTGCACAGCGTTGGATTCAATCTGCTCGAATTATTCGTCATCCCTCTCTCCTCCACGCACATTCTATCGCTGTCAACCTCGTTCCGAAGCTCGCATGGATTGGCCTCCCTCTTTCACATCGCTTTCATGATCTCATTCAAAGTGCTAATGTAGTGCGAGAGGCCGCAGCTGCAGCTCTGGACGCCGGATTCCCGCAAACTGCTCTCGAGTGGCTCGAGCAAGGGCGCTCAGTCGTGTGGGGGGATCTCTTCCAGCTTCGCACCTCTTATGACGAGCTGTCTTCTGCTCATCCCGATTATGCTAGTCGACTTCGTGCACTCTCTACCCAATTGGACCAGGCTAGCGCCGCCCATGAACGGTTGTTGTCCACTCCCTCTCAACAGAGTCAGAGTGCGGTGCACCCCTCTCCAGAGTCCCTGCAACCAGTCGCGGACAAGCACCGTGCGCTAGTGATCGAACGAGATAAGCTGCTGCAGGAGATCCGACGATTGCCAGGCTTCGAGAAATTCCTCCTCCGCAAATCATTTTCACAGCTCCGTGATGCAGCTCACTCCGGACCGGTGGTCATCCTTAACGCTGCAGAGACCCGATGTGATGCACTTATTGTTGTCGCCAATCTGAACCACGTCATTCATGTCCCACTCCCGACGCTCACTCTCCAGCGGTCCGTCCATCTTCAAAACACCTTGAAAGGTTTCGCTCGGGATACAAGGGTTGGGGGATGGGGTGAACGGATCGGAATCAGCTGGAAAACCATCTTATTCCCCTTGTGGAAAACCATTGTCAAACCAGTCCTGGATGCATTGGCCATTCAATCAGTAGGTGATGTTTCTTGAATCCATGGGCAATCTATTCATATGTGGCTTTGAACAGATACCTGTCGACCCATCACGTATTTTTTGGTGTCCGACTGGCCCCCTCGCATTTCTCCCTATCCACGCAGCTGGCTCCTACGACGAACAGTATTCGGAACCTGGGAATAAAGTATTCGATTTTGTCGTCTCGTCATACGTTCCTACTCTTAGCGCTCTTTTATGGTCATCCCATCCCAGAACAGGCCCTCTTAGCAGCCCTCTCCGCCTTCTCCTCGTCCCTCAGCCACTTTCAGATGGCCAACGAAAACTTCCGGGTGTCGCTGCCGAGCTGCAACACATCAATCAAGTAATCGACAACTCACCTTTGGCATGCACCACGTTGAGGTCCTCTGCTGGAACAGCCGAAGAAGTGCTTGATCTGATGAAGCAGGCGGACTGGGTCCACTTCGCTTGCCACGGCGTCCAAGATGGTGTGGACAGCGGACTTTGTCTCGCCGATAAACGCCGATTGAAGCTTCGTGACATCATTGCCTTGTCACGTCCTCGTGGCGGGCTTGCGTTTCTGTCCGCCTGTCACACTGCAAAAGGAGACCAGCTTCTTTCGGACGAGGCGATCCATATTGCAGCAGGAATGTTATTTGCTGGTTACGGGGGCGTCGTTGGTACGATGTGGACAATCAACGACGACGTGGCGCCTAGTGTCGCGAAGAAGGTGTATGAGGAACTGCTTGGGAGGGGCCCGAGGGCGGATTACCGGGAGGCTGCGCGGGCACTGCACGAAGCAGTCAAGGATCTACGGAAGGAGGGCGTGCTGTTCGATGAATGGATTCCGTTCATTCATGTGGGTCTTTGATTGTCTGGGAACGTACAGCTAGTACGGAATGTTGTGCTGTCACGGTAACACGATGATATCTATTTCATGAATGCATTCGGACTCGTCGTGGACTCGTGATCACCCTCCATTCAAAGGTGGTGCGCGACGACTTGACGCTGTGGAACCCGTACTACCGTAAGCTGACGTCTTGAACACCTTTTCGATGAGACGGAAGCCAACCCACGTGCAAGGTTCGACTACCGGCACACTGTCCATTGGATTGTCTATGAACTCGAAGTTGTACGAGGAGTGGGACGACATTGGGCTTGCAGTAGAAAAAGAAGATGAGTCCCAACTTTGCCGAGTGTACCTGCGGACCCGATCTTGTCGAGGATTGCGGACTGACGAAACCGCCCTGGAAAGAATGGTCCATTAATTTATGGATTTGCACGGGTCATCCGAGCTGGCAATGACGATGCGCCAGTGGATGTACCGCCGCGTGTCGTATTCGAGCGCGTTGGACTAGCCAGGGTCACGATTCACGAACAGCGCCGAGGGCTATCGCCCCCATCGCTCCAAGCCTATAGTAGGCATCCTCCGGTGCTAGGTCAACTCGTGAGTGCTGAGGCTGGTCCGCTCCAGCGTCGACAATGATCCTCACTGGGACGCAGTTGTTTCGTTCGTGTCTGGCGCTCAGTTACGGTCCCAGCGTTACAGTATGTCGCGTCCCGTCACTGACTGAGAAACGTCGAGGCCTCTAAAACGTGGTGCGCAGAGGGTTCCGCAGACGATAAGCTACGGTGCTTTCTCTCGCATAAACTGCATCTTTGCTCGGGGACCGTGACGGCTCATGTTGTCGCCGAGTCCGACTCGGCGGGTCCAAACTCGGAACTTCGAAAGATCGGAGCACAAACCTGACCAGCCAGTATTGATACTCTTTCTTCCCTCTCAATTAGTCCTAGGGAGGCTCGCCAGGCCTACGTCTACCCGATCCGACGTAGTGAACTCTGATAAGTTGATCGCTTGTTCAAGTTTAGTCTGGGACCGATCTCAGGCTGTGAGCTCGGTTCTGACTCGGGTGCTTGTCTCGACAGAGGATTTGGATGTATGCTAACGGCCTAGGTTTACAGATTGTTCAAGTACCTGGACGCACTTGCCTTATTCTCGTTTCGGACATCCTGTGAGCAAGCGTTTGACAAGTCACGATATAAATAACTGATCAGATAGCCATGCATCGAAACGGCTGCACCTCGTGGCACTTGGGCATACCGGGGCGAAAGATGCCCCATTCAAATTGTTTCCACGCAAGCACAGGATGTCGTACTATCGCTTCTCACGGCGGGGTCCCGTCCCGAAACAGTGAACCTTTGCCAGCCGTGCCAGCCCGAACGCCATCCGTGTGATCCTGGCGTCTCAAGCGAGTTTTGCATCCCGATAAACAAAATGGCAAAAAGCGCAAAGAGGGACGGGCGGCGCAATGCTGTGAAAACGACCCTGCACTCGCACACCATATCTCGCTTGCAGCACCAAGAGGTGGCCGGCGCCCTTCGGACTTCTTCGGTCTATCGATTCCACGCGTCGTCGCCGCCTCCAGAGACGAGGTGGCCATCCATTGTCGACACCTCAACAATATATCAGATAGCACCGAGGAGAGCACATGTGATTTGTTCCGCTAAGGACGGTAACGCCCCAGCTCTCCGGTGACTTCTGGTAACCGACCCATGCAACCGAGCGACTAGCTGCGGACGGGGGTGGCTGAGGATTGGGGTATCCCCGTCACGCGTGTGGTGCCAACGGCGCTTTCATGGCGCTGGTAATCCGAAAGACTCTACTACTTGTGCATCTCCATCGACCCACGTACCGGCACACGAGCAGATACCGAGCACGCCACACGCCCCGTTCGGTGCGGAAACTTTATCGCTCAAGGTAAGCTCCTTGCGGTGTGGCCCACAGCAAAGGGTCAAGGTCCACAGGAGCACGACCGAACCGTCCAAATGGAGCACAAGACGCACTTTCGTGAGGTAGACTCGTGAACAAAAAGCCACACGTGTTGGGCGCAAGTGCCGCTGGTGCCTAACGTTGGATTCGATCGTGTTAGGTCGTGTGACCACTAATGATGCCTATGTATATAGACTCAATACTAGATATGATGGGGAATATGGATGCGGGTATATACAGTGCCGCACGATAAAAGGCCGTGATATGGTCATGACGAATTTGTAATACATCAAAAATGTTTGAGGGATGCAAGACGACGTGGTGATGACGCACTCTGAGCCATGGCGCATGCGAACGAATGATTCAGGACCCAGCATTAGTGAGAGCGGTGGTCATTGTCCGAGGGAAGAGTAGGTCAGGTGGGACGGCTGTCATGCGGTCTTCTCCCAACGGCCGTGGTCGCCCCAGGAACATCCCCAAGGCGGTTCCCGACCCTGACTCGTTGACCTGCTTTGATGGCGAACTCAAAGTTCTTTGGGGCTTCGAATACGAGAACGATCGTGCTCCCAAGACAGAACCCACCCATTTCCTGTGCCGCAGTCAGAGGCTGCCCGTTGAGTAATGGGGACGCCGCAGAGTAGACGGCTTCAGTGTACGTCCCTGGTGGAGGGGGACGACCGCGGACATTCGTCCGAAGGGCCTTTATGGAGGTAAATAAGATCCGTCAGTTTGGGGCTCGAATGTGACTCGGAGCTCGCTCACCGAGTCAAAATTAACCTTAATACTACCAACGTTGGTTGCGCCAACTGGGACCATGCCAAAGAAACCGTGCCGCCATCGGCCGAGGAGCGCCACCCGCTCGTTGAGGACAAACAGGTTCTGGAGACGCTTGGCCATGTACGGGGATACCGAAAACAGTTCGCCTGGACCGAAGATGAGCACACCATGATGGTCATAAAGTGTAAGACGCACCAACAAAGTGCCTTCGTTTCTCGACTACCCACGCAGTGGGGCTGTGAAAACGATGGTAATCGCCTGGAGCAAGGTATATCACCGTGAAATAAAGTGCATTTCCGCTTCGGACGCTAGTCCCTGATATGCTTCGTTTATGTTCTTCCAAGGTCGACCGAACGCCCATTTCTCGGGCGACCGAAGCGTCGTGTGCCAGAATCTCTTGCAGACTGCCTTCCTGCGCTACCGAAGCGTCGATTTGTGCACCGTGCTTTTGGGGTATTTCCTCAACGCTATCAGAATCCGAGTCTGCCCGTTCGACAGGGGTCAACGAACCAGGTGTGCTTGGTGTAGAGGCACCCAAAAGTTTATCGAGACTATATTCTATCCCATTGACAATGGCGAACTCGCGATGATCGACTAGTTCTTGATCTTGAGGAAACTCTATGACCGCTGACGTTGGGGTCGGTGGATTGTCGGGGTCATACGTTTCCACGCCAAGTAGTGCATCCAAGGAATAGGTGATCCCTTTGACTTGTTCCACACGTAGATTATCGATTGTACCAAAGTGAAGCACGGTCCCATCGGCAGGACTGACCTGAAAGGAAGCTCAGCCACACACCGGTGAAATGCTAGAGATGCCTACAAGGACAGCATTATCAACTGGTCGTACGCCCGGTTTCAACTTCCTATAAAAAAACTCCCCAAGACTCGCATATTTTGTCAAGTCCCTAGGTTCAATCTCTTCCAAGTTGCAGCCAAAAACGTAAGCATAAAATTGAAAACCGTAAGGCCGAATCCATATGGGCAGTTCGAAAGAGTTCAAGTAACCCCAGACCCGAGAGAGGTTGCGCAGCGGGAGAGCACCCATTACGTGAACCTGGTGAGGATGAGTGACGTACAAAATGAAGAGAAACACATGTACACACTTGCCAAGGACCCTTGAGTCTGATAACCTCACGACCCTCTTTGTCGACGTGAACCTCCTTCTGGGCACGTGCCATCTTATGGTACTGGAGAGCTACGAGAAGAAGTGCGCCGACGGCCAGAGGGAGCGGGTACCATTTCGTAGGCGTCTGGGTCCACGCAGCTATGATTTTTCCTGTATAAGAGTCAGATCGAAAACAGGAAACGAGTCCTGGGAGCATACGATAGAGTGGTGCAGCTGCAGAGGCGCCGGGCAGTTGGTCGGGTGACTCAGGAGGACTAACATTCCTGGTTGAGAATGATCGCCTAAAAGCGCTCCTGTTTAGAGAGCGCACTGTTCCGGACAAGCTAATTCTCCTTTTGACGAAGACCCTTGAGAAGATGGCCGAGGACGTGTTGGCTGCGGCGGTCGTGGTCGAAGAAATGACGCGAGAGGCGACTTGTAAGGGGCCTCTGCCCTTTGCGAGAGATTTGGAGAGCATTTAGGATGTGGTTGTCATGAAATATGACGACGGGGGAGAGGTGCAAGAAGCGGCACACGAGCACTGGCAATAGGACAGTCCTACTTATAGGCCGTCCGAATCAACGCTTCCCGCGATCAATCCAGTGGTCACTCGAAAAGGATATGGGAATCTTTGGAAAATAATAGCTACAAACAAATATATTTCTAACTAATTTTTTTTACAAAGTATTATTTTTCGGAGTTTCAAATCGACCAACTCGCTGACTCAGCAACTTTGCGACAAGCCATCACCATGGGTAATGACGGCGGAAGCATCCCCGATAGACGCGACCTTGTAAGGACAAGACCTAAGGCCGAACAGGCAGACAGGGCCAATCAAGTACGCGCCAGGTGGTTCTTCTGTGCGCTTTCCAAGGTATACCTCACTCTCAGCGCACGGAGTACGTGTATTGACACTTGATTTCAAGCGCTTGCTCCAGCAGCCAGTCGTGTCTTGTGACCTTGGCAAACTGTACAACAAAGATGCCATCATAGAATATCTATTGGATAAGTCAGCATATGGGGATGGGGAGGAGATTTGCGGGCACATTCGCTCCTTGAAGGTATGCCGAACTTATCATGGTTTCTGTGCTTCTATACTCATCCGAGGGCCAGGATATAAAGACCCTAAAACTGACAGCGAGATCAGCTTCTAGCGACGCACCTTCGGGTGAAGTCTCCCAGTTCGTCTGTCCTCTCAATCTAAAGGAGATGAATGGGGCGCAACCCTTTGTATACCTTCGACCCTGTGGTTGCGTATTCTCGCAATCTGCTCTGCGAACGCTTCTCGGTTCAAATACTCCTACCAAAGAGGCATCGAGTAGCAAGGAGAACAATGGGGAGTCAGCTGCCAAGGAACCGCTCGACGTCTGTCCCCAGTGCGCTACAAAATTCTCTCAAACATCTGACATCATGACGATCAACCCTCCTGACGACGAAGAACAGCGCATGCGCACCGCGATGGAACTCCGCCGTTCGCGCGAGCCAGCCAAGTCGAAAACAAAGAAACGAAAAGCTGGCGCAGACGCTGTCGTCGAAGAGGATGCTGTGTCGAAAAAGAAGAAATCATCTGCGATAGGGCATTCTCCTTCGCCCGTACCCAGTCTTAACCCTACGATATCAACTGCATCACGAGCAGTTACAAATTCTCTCGCAGCGGAAGGGGTTAAGCGTAAGGCTAACATGAGCGATGCTGTCAAGTCATTATACCGCGGCAAAAATGACCCCCCAAGGAAAGAAACGTTCACCACCATGGGCACGTTTACTAGAGTAGGTGATCAATTATGGGATGGGGATGTCTTGCTAATAATTATGGAATCTAGTATGCATAAGGTTTACCGCTACCTGGTACGAATTTTGTCTCGTTCCCACTGTACTATGGGTAGTGTATGTATATCAGATATTTTGTGTTCCTCCCGCTCGATCCACGCGCAACGGCGCAAATGTCGGTGAGTCAAAATAACGTGGTTGCTAGATTAGAGTCCCACGTCATGGGGGACTTCGTCATTCTCGCCGCTTAATCTCTGATTACCAGGTAAGTTCACGACAACACTAACCTTCGGGACATACAGGCACGTGGGGATCATGGAAACCAATGCCGTGGAACACATCCCCGGTACGGCCGAGTATGACCGAGGAACTTTGGCTTATCATGTTCCTCTAGGTGCTGTCATCCCTTCTGGCAAAGTGCTCCAACATTGTTTCTACCACTCGTCGCCCGTGTTTGCATGCTCTATCTGCCGACCGCAGCATGGACCAGACCTAGCTCTCTTGTTGTAGGCCGTCAGTCGCATTCCAAAAGTGCGTGATCGACCGTTGGCGACAACATCAGCAAGACCCCGGCGAATTTGGATTTCAATTGTGGAAACAAGTCGCCGAGTCGAATGACGTTCGTTGCATCCCCTTCTCACAATGAGTCATGGTCATCTAATCTGAGTCAAGATACTCTGAATACTCCCGAGCGTATCGAGTTCGACAACCAACGGTTCATCGGAAATCCGCGATCGCCCTCGACTCCCAACCCTAGAAATAGTTATTCACCGCGGCCGCACCGGGAACACCCGACCCACGTCCTATCCGCACAGCCCGTAACCCGAGCGGATACCCGGGCAAACTCCACGTTTCGAGGTTTGTCTTTGGACATTCCGAATATCGTGGCTTCGGCGTTAGAAGCAGCTCACCGCCTAGGAAGCCCTTCGCACAAGTGGATCACTTCCCTGAAGACTCCACGGGAGAAGAGTTGATCGTGGTGAAACACCTAGTATGACGCATGGCATCAAACGGCCGCTCCCTTGATATGTACATTTAAAGGGTCTGATTCCCTTGATGGCAGTGGGCTTGGCGGAATAAATCGGGAGCTCCACCCGGTCGCTCGAGGAACCACGCCTGTCGAAGGCCAAGTCCAGACATAAAATGGTCAGCAAAACTTTGCTTCTTCCTGATCTATCTCCCGCACTTTCAAAGCAAGCTGGCGAGCGGATCTCGCGTCACGAAAGGACGACACCTCACCATGGTCACGTTCCACAAACAGATGTATTTCGTGCGCTCCCTGATCGTCGTGTTTTCGTTGTGTGCCCTCGCACTCTCCGCACCAACAGGCTCACTCGCGGAGCTTCCTGCACCTGCGTGCAACAACCTTGATACTGATGGAAGTCTCGGTGGGGGACCGAATCTCCCCTCGAGTGCACCATAGTCCGCTTCTGACTTCTCTTCCTGTCCTCGGCTCGTAGGATCCGCCTGCGCCTAGTCCTGACCGCAACTGGCAAGCATTTGTTGGTTGGATCCCGTGGAAGGCTCTGTGCACCGCACCTGCCTACGAGAGCGGGAGGACGCGCTGGGCTGCTTTCTCGTTCGCTCGCTTTCCTTGCCGGTGCCCTGTTCATTATGATCTCTACGCGATACTTTGCTTCCTGTCGTCGCTCTTCCGCCGCTATACCGTCCTGACCCATGTACCTTCTGAATGCCAGACGCTGTACTTGTCTAGTATGTTTAACTGAATTTGGGTTGTCCACGAAATGATTCGAACAGACCAACCCAATGTGGAACTCGTATGCAAGACGGGAACGCCTCCTACCCTACGTAGATCACCGACGCACAAAGCACGAGAGAAGCATTCTTCAGCTTCGTCGAACCTACATGGTGAATACACTCATATCCATCGCAGGCCCTATCACGCCGAGCTTACTTCAGAGATATGCCTACGCGATCGAAGGACGGGCTCAACTTGCGGCCACCGATCCGCCTCACGGGGATCCCTCTCACCCAGGCACGGGCACGTCCAACCCCAACCCCTTCCCGGGGCGATCTCACTCGGGCTGCCGCATCCTCCGCCGCTCCCCCCGATGCATGAACTCCCAACAGAGGTTCCCAGGTTCGACGCCCAATATCCCCTGCACCTCCTCCCTCTCCAGCTCGCACAGCGCGCGCACGCGCCCGACCTTGCTCATCACGTACTTGGCGTTCTTGGCCGTCACGCCCGGTATGCACCGCAACAGCTCCTCCGCGGCCGCGTTCACGCCTGCGCCCACCTCTGGGTCTTCCTCGGCGCCGATCGCGATCGCGCGCGACGGGTCGGGCTCGGGGAGGTGCGCTTTGAGGTCGTTGAAGATGGAGGCCGTCGCGTAGGGCGAGGAGGACCAGATGATGCGTACGCGCGGAAAGTGAAGCGTGAGCAGGACGAGCTTGGACTGGATCGAGGGCGGGGCCCGATCGGGCTCGGTGGGTACACCGGTTTTCTTGTTGGCAGATGGGTGCTTGGCAGAGTGTTTGGCGTACGTTTTGGTCGTCTCCGAGATTGCCTGTGATGCGGTGGTTCCAGCGTATTGGGAGGAGGGATCAAAGGACGGACCTCGAGGGAGAATGCTTTGTTCTCTTCAAACTCGATGAGCAGAACGGGCTGCTTATAGTGCACTGACATAAGTTCACACTGCGTATACCTTGGATAGAGGTAGGATTACGGGGGGCACACACACGGCAAAAGAACAACTTACAACCGCCCACTATTGAAACTCGAAACCAGGTCCGGTATGCTCTTCCGCTCAACACAAATATCCGGCGTGAGAACGTAATCCCCAACGGTCAGCGTCGCAGGGATAACCAAAAGACCCGATGCGTGGAGTAATGAAGGGAGTGTCGACCGAAACTCGCGCATGTCGACGATGACCTCAAGCTCCCGTCAACTTTGAGATGATTGCCAAGGACAACACAAACAAACCTGGGAAGCCTGTGTGCTCAGTTCTTTGCGTCCACCTGCGAGCCGTGAGCTAATCGACTTAATGATCTGTTCCCCTGTTTTACTTCCGACCCCTCTTTCTTCGTAGATCGGTAGCAGCATCGACTACACGAGAAAAATGAGTGCGCAGAGTGCCGTACATAAACGAGATACACGCACACCGCGCTCCTTGATGAGACGTTCAAAGGACTCCTTTTCACGTCGGAGCCCTGCCAGATACTTGTGTTCCTCGCAGCTCAGCTGGTACACCACAAAGTAGACTCTCACTCCCAAACCTGGGCTCGAGTTGCGGTACACTTCGATGCGACGCACGAACTCGAGGCTAGGCTCGAACATGACGATGAACTTGGGTCGCATCTGTGCCAAGACCTGGTCATCTGTGTCATCGGAGTAGGCACGTACAACTATAGTCTGTTGTGGCGGAAGTATACCGTATTGCATGTCGAAGTCGGCGTCAAGTTGACTGGCGAGCATGCATTCGAGCAGTTCTACGTCTCCTTCAGGAACAACAAGGTCGTCCATAGACGTACTCTGTGACGCGAGGCTTGGGGAAACACGCGAACTGAGATACAATGATATGCGGTGAAAATATAAAGAAAACTTACAATGCTGTAATCTCTTCGCCGTCGTCCAGCACAATCATCTCCTCAGGTCTGGGACTTTCCTTGGCTTTACTGGGCGCCGTGGAGGATGGAGCACCACCTCGAATTCTTCGCCGGCTCGCGCTCCTCGCTGCCCGCTCTCTGTCCTTCTTCTGCAGTGCAGCACTCACGCCTGCAGAACTAGTGCCACTGAACGCTTGAGGTGCAGGTTTCTCGGTTTGCGCCGGTGTCCCGCTCTTGCCGTTCTTCTGACTCGCGAGCCTTCCTTTCCAATAGAGATAACGCCGTAGCTTTGATTCCATCATCTTTCTCCCCCGTTCACCCTTCGGCGCGTCAGCGTTCATCTTCCAGAGAAAGTCGCTGACGAGAGCAGAAGAGTGAGGGGAGGATGTCATAATCAAAACGGTATTCGAGCCACGACCGTCTGAAAGGGACCATGTCACTATTTCATGTCACGTCAGGCATCGAGAAGAACTCACATGATGAAAGCGATTCTTGCCTCATGATCTCCTCTTCAATCTCATGCAGTATGTCCGCAAGTAGATCCCACTTTGGGAGTTCCTCGAGTACGGGGTCCATGCCATCAGGGATCCATGATTTTGAAGGTTTCGTTGGGGGTCGTATTCCATGGCCTTGTATATCGTCCAGTGCATCCCACGCGTCCTCGTCATCCATAAGGTCTACCACTGTTGACGGACGATCAGCGTTACTCCTTGAAAGCGTGTAACATCGCCGTTTTGCAGTCTGAAAGATGACATTGGCAGCGTCCGTAAACATCCATGGAGATTGATTTTGTCTCGCATTGCCCGCGATAGTTGTCGTGTTAGTGGCTGCCAGGGTCTCAAGGTACGCGTGAAACCCAAGAGCGTCGTAAGATAACAGGTAGCTATATGGGGACTCATCGACGGCGAATAGACTTGTGATGTAAAACTACACACGTTAAAAGACGTCTTAGCGTCGCCAAATCGTTGACCAATTGCTTCGTCCTGGGTCCTACCTTGTGCCATACAGGATCGAGTTGTCTCCGCACTACAGCATCGAACGACTTGAAGTAAGCATTTTCAACAGTAAGGTCGTCGAGGTCGAGCTAGGGTGCAGGATCAACGTTGTTTGGAACATGATATAGCACGTGATCGTACCGAGGCATTCGAGCGCTTTAGCTCGGAAAGCGTTGTGGTCATACACTGCACAATGGCATGGTGAATGGCCGACATGTTTTCTGTCATGTGTTGATACAGCTCGACGACGTCGGCCTTGCGATTCTCCAGCGTATCTTTGATAGACTGATGAAATCTAGCAGCTCAAGTATCAGAGGGTCACTCACTTCTTATTCAGACGACTGACCGAGGATAAATATGAACAGTCCGCAGTTGGAGTTCTTTCATGATATTTCTCAGGGGTGACATTCCGCTAGTGATGAATTCAGGCTGATCGGAAAACGCTTTGAGGAACCCAGAGGAGTTCTTTTCGCGATATAGTCGAACGATAAATGCTTCCAACGCAAGTGCCGTCACCCTGAAAAACACTTTCAAGCCACGATGCTTGACACGAATGACAGCCTACCTTTCGGCGTGTAGGACAAGGACGCCGGTAATGAGTTCGGTGGGTATGTCAGACTGCAGCATATCGACGACCAATATACGAGACGTCACTGAGATAAGGCCGCCCTTCTTGTACAGATCCTGTCTTGACGGACGTGAACACATTGCACCCCCCCGGAGAGCTGGCGAAACAAGGACAGACCTATCTCGTTTACCCATTTCATAACCCACGATCCGCAAGCCAGGTTTTCGACAGCCCATGATACCGAGCTCCTCACCAATCGCGACCTCTTCTTCCGGGGTGGCGTTCACTAGGAGAACCAAGTTCTGTGGAGAGTCGTAAATCTTCATGAGCGTGCATACTATTCGCCGTAGGCCAAGACCGCGTGCGAGAACAAGAAGGTCGCTCGTGGACGGGTCATGTATTTTTTCCAGGATTTCATTGTGAAATGCGAGTAGTGGAGCAGCCATGTCGGCAAGTCTCCAGAACCACCGTCAGCGACAAGTCGATCGAGTCTTACATAAGCGGAAAGCCTTGACTTCACAGCCACTGAAGGCGCAGAATCTTTAATACCTCTAAGGTTCAAGTTGCACCACTTCGTGTGCGATAGCGTATTCTTCCAGTATGAGACCGTGTTGCAAAACATGACTGCACTAGGTGTCATGGATCTGCTGCGGACCGGTGAGCATACATCGTTTTAGACAACTTTCCTAGATTTAAGTACGTAGTCATGTTTAACCAGTCGCATTACTAGTAGTACTTAATGTTCACCATTTTCAACGAAGTCTGGGGCTAAAAATATTGCGTTCTGGGTGAAAGAAGTTGTGCGTTGTCTTCTGTGTAATTCGGACACCAACGACCATATTCGTCCTGGATATGGAGAGAATATCAATCCGTGAACGTTGCGGTCCTAGTGGCAACGTGGGATTGGGGGCCCATGCCGCCATGTATATGTACTGGAAGCGCTCCGCTAGTACGCCTGCTGGCTGGCGCTTTCCATAGTAGTTAGATCCACGAGCTTCACCTTACTACGCTTTGCACACCGCGCTACGCAGGCCGCATCATAAACTGAATCACCTGGATGGAATCGATCAGCAGCTGCTTTGCTGAACATGACGATATTGCGAAGAAGTCAACGGTATTGCGTCTGTTATTCACTTAGCAGATGCGCTGGCACTGGCGTTTGTAATCGCGTGGGGCCATATCTCAAGAGTCAAGACCCGGGCTAACATGTTCGACCTTCCGGGACAGCGCTCATCGCTGGATCGACGATGACGGTCGGCTGCGGAGTAACATCATGGGCTTCGTACAGGTACGGCTCTGGCAGAGGGCAAACATTCTGTCACGTTCACAACCCCTGACCTCGATCCAGAGAATGCCAAGGGCAACATTTTTGCGCTCTTGCTCCGGTCGCTTCGCTTCGCGGAACGCGCTGATGAGCCGCTGGTCGATGCGAATACGGACGGCACGGCTGGGACGCGTACAGCGTCTCTTGGCGTGGAACTCGTATCCCGGCACCTGAAAATGATAGGAATGCGAATTGTTAAACTGTCAGAGATGCGCCGCAAGAGGTCGTTGCGTAAAAGAGAAGGCGTCAAGGGAAGCATATCATCGGTATCGACATCACTACGTTCCCCTCGATAAGCTTTTTCGTGTTTCGCGTACTTATGCAAGCGTCATCTACAAACGGCCTTTGGTGCCAGTGGGCTGCAAAAGGGCCCCGCGCAAAATACGTTGCCTGCACGCTACGCGCTGAGGGTATCCAAGAAACGAGAAGCAACTCAATCTCAGCTGGCAATTGTCGCTTGCATCTCCCCCCCCACGAGTCCTATGGCTGAACGTCCACCCCGCCTATGGTCTCTCTCGACGGATGTTGCTCCGTGTTTTTGCGATGTCCAACGATGCCTACTTTTCGCAAGAAAATAGCAGCCAGCAAGGCAGCTATAGAGGACCGCAGCGTACTTTTTCAGCAAAACAGTTTTCTTAAAAAAAGCAGAAGCCCAAATCAAGCACGTACCAAGAAGCGGGAAGGCGGCACTCGTCCACAGGGCGGATCTATAACCCTGGAGCTTCGCCGACATGGGTGCGTTCGTTCCCGGGGCATTGGCGTCCACCCCTAGCTTGGCCGACCGTTCTCCCACAACTTTGTTAAACACGATCGTAGAAATCGTGAGACCAAATGCCGTGCCAATCTATGTGAACGCGTCACGGTGGGAGGGAGAGCGTGGTCAGCAATAAAATAAAGTAAGAATAAATGATGTGGCCGTGTGGTCATGCACCATCACATGAGAGATGCTGAATTATTTTCCTCAGCGACTGGCTTACCTGAGTCATGGTCTGAAACAATCCGCCTGCAAGGCTCTGTTCGTGCGGGGAGACGACGTTGGCAACGAAGAGCGTGCCAGCGGCATACACGAAATCGGCTCCAAACACGACCATGACGGTGGATGGAAATTCGAATGCCCAGTACGGCGCGGACGGGTCGATGAGTGCGAACAAGACAGACGAGAACCCGGTGATGAGTGTACCCGACACTATGAACGTATCAACAGGGCTCCGTCAGTTGTGGACTCACCGACGAAGAATACGGAGACTGGATGAGCGTCTCACCGATGAATACCACCAGAGCGAGTTTTGACGCCACCACCCCGAAAAGGAGATTACAGAGAAGGCCCGTGACGAACATAGGTATAAGGCGGACCATCGTGAGTACAGGCGTAAGGTCAAGATAACTCTGGTAGAAAAGCTTGGGGGGACACATGTCAGTATTCCGCATTGTGGCATGTCCAACGTGTGCGAACCTGAACCCAGAGTGTCCAAGATGTGAAACCACACCAGGTTAGAAACGCAACTACGAGGATGGCTGTCATCCGACCATTGGCTTGCGTCCAAATAGATAACTTCATGAGCGGCGGTGCCGTCCAGAACGACTTTGGCTTATCGGGCCCAGTGGTGGACATCTCCAAATAGTATTCCCAAGCCACAAATATTCCCAGCAAGATCACGCCGAGGACCAGACAGGAAATTATATCTGGCCGTGAATTAGGATGCGAACCAATGTTTCAGACTGGGAAGCGAGCACGTACAAGGGATTTTCCAGCCTACATTCGGACCTTGACCGAGGACGAACACGACCAACACCAAACCACCGGTGACCAGAGCGGTACCGACACAGTCTATCCTTCTGTCAACCTCGGACGAGGTGTCGTCCGAGTCGAACGATGTCATGCCGCCGATCACACATAGTGCGGACAAACCCGCTGCTAAGAAAAACAAGGCACGCCAATGTACGCTAGAGGACACGCATGTTACGCCATAGGATGGTCATGTAAATGGCAACTCGCACTTGCTGAGTTGAGTGATGACGCCCCCGACGAGGCTCCCAAAAGCACCGCCCAAAGGAGCACCGGGGGCGAAAGTCGCGAATGTGATGGATCGCGCGCGTGAGGGAGGGAACGATTGGGCCAGGATACCGAGCTGGAAACGATGTAGTAACGAGGGTCACCCTCATCTGGCACAGGAAAAAAAAAACACCACAACGCACAGAGGCGGGAATGGCGGCTGCAGCACCCATTCCCTGGAAACCTTGGAGGACATCCAGCGTGTAACCATCTGGGATTGGTGGTATGTAAGAAATTGGTGGTACGAGGGAACGTAGCCGACTGACTGCTCGAAAATCCCAGGCTAAGCGCAAAGACTGCTTGCCAAAACATGCCAATCAGGAAGGCCTTTTTGCGTCCGTAAAGGTCAGCAAGACGCCCAAAAAATAACAGTAGACATCCCTGGGAAGACTGTCAGAGCGAAGGACTGGTGGTAATAACGTGGAAGGCACCAACGGAGCTCAAGGAATATGCAGATACCAGCCACTGAAGTTGATCATCTTGAATATCAACTGATTTTCCAATAACAGGGAGGGCAATCGTCACTGCGAATGCGTTCGAAGTCTGCCCTGGATACGTCAACGAAAAGCGATCGTCAACAAACATGTCGCGATACGAACGTTGACAAGCATGGCGCCCGAGCACGTCGCCACGATCGCCACGGATCGTGCGAGGTTGAGCCGGGACGACGAATGATGGAGAGCAGACTGTGGCTTCTCGAATGGGAGTTCCTCGACACGGGGAGGCGCATGGTCTCGCTGGTAGTTTTGTATGACATCGCTGGGGCTGCATTCGCGTTCCATGGCGTTTAGTTGCAACGGCCTTGCGAGAGGGCGGGGTGCGTTGGCCAGTCCACGGTGGGGACGAATATCATCATGGCTATCAGTTTATAACTCAAGGCCACGTACAAGCGAGCCAATCGGAGGGTGACATGACATTTGTGACGAAACCTGTGAGTGAGAACGGCTGCGAGACTACTAGAAGAGAGAAGTGCTATTCAAAATCAAGCAATTGGTTAGTCGGTTTGCCGTGGGCTATTCACAGTGTCAGGATTAGGATGAGTGATGCGTTGGCACCATGTGCCTATGCCGCGCTTTGGGGGAGGCCAGATCAATAAGGACGATCCGAGGGCCAAACACCGTCAAGTTGCAGATCTGTCCTTCAGAGTCCCACTAGATGCACATTCGCAGTGAAAGGACGTACTTTGGAGTCTAAGGCACAAGTGGCGCCGATGCTCATTGACTTTATATTTTTGCATTACACAAGATGACGCCCTAATTATGATCGCGAGCATCGCCGCGCGGGAAGTTCAAGCTTTCAGCCATCCCAATATTTAGTAGATTGACAAGGCGACGGCAATGCCTCACCGCGCCATAAAGTATGTTGGAGTGGATCGTTATGGACGAGTCCTGGACGACAGATCTCCAACATACATACCAGACCCACTTAATTGATGACTCAGCAGCCTCATATACCGCAAAATCGGCTCACTTTCAGCTCGAGTTCATCCCATCCTCGACGACCAACCACCGCCATCACAGGGACGTCCCTTCAAAAATGTCTATAAATCACTACGACATCCTTATCGTTGGTGCCGGGGTTGCAGGTTCAGCACTCGCTCATGCCCTGTCCACTATCACTTCGAAATCACGCAGTTCTCCCATCCGTGTCGCTCTTCTGGAACGCTCTCTTTCTGAGCCGGACCGTATAGTCGGCGAATTGTTGCAGCCTGCTGGTTTCTCTGCTTTGCAGAAGCTTGGAATGGAGGGCGCCGTGGAGGAAATCGATGCCATTCCGGAACACGGTTATTGCGTCGTGCATTCGGGTCGTCTCGTTCATATTCCTTATCCGGACGGCCGACAGGGACGCAGCTTTCACCATGGTAGGTTCATCATGCGCCTGAGAGAGTACGCCAAGCGTGCACCAGGCGTGGACGTGATCGAAGCTACGGTCAACGAACTCATAGAATGCGAACACACCAAACGAGTGCTGGGCGTTCGTGCTACGCGTTCATCTACTCGCGGAGATGGCTCTAAAGAGGAAAAGGAACCATTCTTTGCGGATCTGGTCGTCATTGCGGACGGGTGCTTCTCCAACTTTAGAAACGCAGTGATGGGCAAGTCTGCCCGTCAGTCTTCCACACAAGGCTATTTCGTTGGCGCTATACTCAAGGATACACAACTGCCAATACCCCAACATGGCACTGTTGCCCTTGTAAAAGGACACGGGCCAGTCCTCATGTACCAGATATCCGAACATGATACCCGCATACTAATCGACGTGAAACATCCACTCCCGTCGGACCTCAAGGCGAGGAAATCGTTCCTTGCTCAGTACCTGCCGTTGATATGCTGTTTAGGGACATATTCTGACAAACATCGTTCCTCAGCTCCCTGCGTCACTACATATCGCTATCCAAGAAGCACTAGATCGAGATCGCTTACGCAGAATGCCCAATTCATTCCTCCCTTCTATACAACAAGGCGGAAAATATACCAAAGAAGGCGTCCTCTTGCTCGGTGATGCCTGGAATATGCGACATCCCCTCACAGGTGGCGGAATGACCGTTGCTCTCAATGATGTGGTTCTATTAGCGCAGATGCTAGGCAAGGTCAAAAATTACGCCAATTGGGATCAGGTCTCTGACATGCTTGCTCGCTGGCACTGGATTCGCAAGCCATTGGCATCGACGGTAAACATTCTCAGTGTCGCGTTGTATGACCTTTTTGGCGCTGACGGTGTGTGCTTTCGTCGTAACTTGTGTGACATCGAGATACATTGCAGCATAGGTGAATACCTTGCGGTACTTCAAAACGGCTGCTTCAAATATTTTGAATGTGGCGGTGATTGCATCCGTGGACCTGTATCCCTTTTGTCCGGGTAAGTTGTCTAGCTTTAATCCAACTGCACTCAACTCATCGTCCGTAGCATCACTCCCTCTCCGGCGCTGCTATTCTACCACTTCTACAAAGTGGCGTTCTACTCAATATGGGTCATGTTTACTCACCCTCAGCCTGCCAGTAGCTCGGGAAACGAAACCAAGCCTACGCTTTCAGCCCCTGCTGTATGGGAGTATCCCTTCCTCTTGATCAAGAGTGTGAATGTTGTCCGTTATCTGACCCTGATCTTTGCTGGCTCTGTTTGGCTCACTATCGACCTCTAGTTCTGGACGGCGTGTGTTGTGTTTGGCCCATTGGTCTGGTCGGAGATACGGTGGTGGTGACAACAGGATAGACCCATAGACTTTCCTTTTTTTTTCTTGCGTAAGTTATACCTAGTAATTCCAGGGACTGTTTGACCGGAGGGTTCTTTCAAACGAGATCCACTAAAAGTGTAGTCTCCTTGTAAACTGTCCCTGAGTGGACCCTCCTAATGACGGCCAAACATATCATACTTAAAGCTTACAGACCAGTTCCTGGCCACTGCAACCCCTGCCAGGTGCGTCCCTGCCTCGGCTGCCACAAAATTGAGTTCTCCCCAACTTCTTAGATCTATCTTTCGATTCATGGCCACCATAGTCAATTGTAGTGCAAGGCCTTTCCTTCAACACTGGCATGTGGCGGACAGGCACTACAAGAAGCCCAGTGATTCATGCTGTGTTGTGTATGCGCACCGTGACTGCGACGGCCGCACACTAGCTAGGCTCCTAGCACAACTGGAATGAACGGCAATCCAACAGCTCTTTTGCTACACCGGAACTGACTCTTCTGGTCTTCAAATTGATCATGTCACGACACCTTGCCTCATGTCCGAGCTCGTTGAAAAGACAGTGTGAGCTGGCGTTCGCTTCCCACACCTCCCCGTCCGGCATAGGAAGACTGCATGTATTTCACTCTCGCGACGACGACGATTGCTGCACTGGCTGGCTTGGTTGCAGTAGCGCCTCGACCTGAAGTGCAGAATATTGGTGTAGTCATCCCCATCACCAAGCGTTCAGGATTGATAAATGCAGACAAGAGTGCCAACAATAGAGCAATCGAGTCTCGTGTTGCATCGACCAAGGTGTACGCTTCGTTCTTTCTTTTGCTCCTAACCGACCCGAACATTGATGTGTAGCAAGGTCCTTCGTGGTTTATACAATTTCCGAATATGGGAGTTCCGCACCCTTTTGCATCCAAGGGAACCAAGTGGTGCAAGATTATGGCTGATATACCGATGGACGACCACGGCGAACTCTGGTTTGGTACTATCTCTGTGGGCACTCCAGCCAACAGGTTCACTGGTAGGCTCTTCTTGCCCTGTCGTCGAATGCACCACTCATCCTTTCTTGCAGTGGACCTCGACACAGGCTCAAAGTATATCTCGGCCATCCGAGTGCTAGCTGACCGACCAAGTCAAGTTTCAGTGATCTTGTCTTGCCAGGGCCTGAATGTAATGCACACCGTACTGGCCATGCCATCTACATTCCTAGCCTCCCAAGACTTGGGTCAGAATTTCAGTCTTGCGTATGGAGACGGATCCACTGTGTCTGGAGAACTGGTTTCCGATACGGTTTCCGTCTCCGAGCTCGCGGTATACCACTTTATTTGGCTCTCAGCGGGACAGCGTCTGACTCGCTGAGCAGGGGGTAGACTAGCCCCTTGGCGTCGCTGCAGCATGTAGGCAGCTTCTCTCCCAACGGCTCGATGGGCATGGCCTTCCGGTCCATATCTATAATGTGACGCCCGTCTTTGAGAATCTCGTGTCCCAGGGCCAGGCAGACGAACCGGTCTCTTCGTTCAAACTCGCAGCCTCTAGATCGGAGTTGTACTTCGGTGGCGTGAACTCGGCGTTATACACGGGCGACTTCTTCACCTGCACCCCTGTCACGCATAAAGTGAGCGGTGGATCAGGCGTGTACTCCTGTCCGTCGCTGACATTAAGTAAATTGGCAAAGGGTTACTGGCAGGTCCACATGGACGGCATCGAGAGCGGCAGCCAGACCGTTCTGAGCGACGTCGATACCATCGTCGACACCGGTACGACCTTTGTCATTGGCGACCTATCTCGAGCCGCCACCCTCTATGGCGTGCTGGGTGGTCCCGACGCGTCGAGCACGGTCGGACAAGGCTTCTAAACCCTAACGTCCGCAGTCGTCTTTCTTTTTCATTTCCGCTCCACCTCCACTCTCGCCTCTCCGCAGTCCTATGCGATGCCTTCCCCCCGGTCAGCTTCACCTTTGGGGGCACGCCGTTCCCCATCTCCGCCGAGACCCTCAACGTTGAGCGGATCTTTCCCGGTTCGGACGAGTGTATCAGTGGCATCGTCAGTCAGGACACGGGCTCCGGTGAGTGTGCCATTGCGTTCGCTATCATCACGACCCCACGTCCATGCTCGCACTGCCTGTCGCCTCGACGTCGTGCTCACCCGCGTTCTCCGTTTTGTTTTGCTTTCGGAATAGGTGTGTGGATACTCGGGGGACGTGTTCCTGCAAAACGTCTACACGAAGTTC
>JBBPKC010000066.1:63055-77815 GCA_038089055.1 Tylopilus aff. balloui | reverse complement strand
GCTCCTGGAACAAAGCTTCGAGAGAGAGCCCATGTAAACCATCGCATGAGAGGATGCTATTGCATCAATTTCCTCGTAGACAGGCGCTCCCGGCTGGCAGGCATGGATTAAAAGTCACTCGTTCATCGCATCAGGCTCACCTTGATAGATATACTGAATCTGGGGTTGTTGTATTCCAGGTACGAGGGAAATGCGGATACGAAGGCTCCGTGCGCAAACGCCTGCTTTATAGCTCGGACCACTAGACCCAGCATTTTCTGATGTAAATCAGCAATGCAGTAAGCATTCATCATGGCGAGACACACTTGCAAGGGCAGTGCAACGATTTTTTCTGGTGGAACGACCAGCATTGCCGGGGACGAGACGATAAGAGGGAGTGGAAGGGAATCCTCTGCACAAATTCTGAGCATGAAACCCACTCAAACGGTTATCATCGCACCTCCTCCCACCGTGGTGGGCTGGAATTGATCGCCCCAGGAGTCGGGGGAAGTGAACAGTTCAATAACGTCTGCGAACGCGAGAATCAATTCGTCTTCTACATTGGACATTACATCGGATTGTCTTGCAGGTAGTTCTGGGAGTATGTCCCCGAGCCCCAAAAGGAGTCCGCTGCAGCAAGCGAGACGCGTGACTGCATGGCCCCCCTCGAATCCCCTGAGGAGGGAAGTCGACCAGTTCGCTAACCGTGCATTCAGACTCTGTGAGAACAAGCCGCTGGGCTCGCACTTCAATAGTTGGAGTTTTGCGTGGACAGCGTGCCGGAACGAAGTACTGAGCGCGTCGAGTTTGGGGAGCGAGAACGGGCGAAAGAGCGGGCTGCAGACGATTGCTGCAGCAAGTGGGGTCGGTGAGGGTGTGAGCTGGGAGAGACGATGGATAATGAGGCCCTGGAGCGTTGGCAACGGCAGCGGCGAGGTGGGGGATGGTCTATGCAGGTAGCTCAGTAGCGCAGCGTAGGACATGGCCCGGAACAGAACAAACAAAGCACGTCAAATATATGATAAATAATGGGACGCGACCGTGTCTTGTCCCACATCGTCCACTATGTCACAACAACAGCTCTCAGCAGGTATTTGTATGCGCCTCTCCGAGGCTACGCCGAAAGAGATCGACGGGATCGGGTCTGGGTACACTGTCCAGCTGCTTTCCATTAGAAAGGTATACCAGGCGACGAGCGCGGTCGAAGCCATCGACAGGTATCGGATTATCATGTCGGATGGTGTCCACTATGTTCAAGCCATACTTGCGACACCTCTCAATGACCTGGTTTCGCGCGGAGACATTGTCAAGAACACCATCGTCGTGATTAACAGTCTCACTTGTGATTATTTGCAGGACAAGAAGTCTGAGGTTTTTATTATCCTGCTCTGATCGTTACGCTTATATGCCTCTAGACTCATCATCATCCTTGATCTTCAAGTTGTCTCCAGAGACGAAGAAAAGATCGGTGAACCTGCTGCGGTCCCGTCCTCATCCGCCGCTCTTACCAACACCATTGCTGCCGCGTCTTGTTCCGCATCGTCAGCCATGTCGCAGCAACAGCTCTCAGCAGGTATTTGTATGCGCCTTTCTGGGGCCACCCCGGAAGAGATCGACGGGATCGGGTCTGGGTACACTGTCCAACTGCTTTCCATCAGAAAGGTGAACCTGGCAACGAGCGCGGTCGAAGCCATCGACATGTACCAGATTATCATGTCGGATGGTGTCCACTACGTTCAAGCCATACTTGCGACATCTCTCAACAACCTGGTTTCACGCGGTGACATTATCAAGAACACCATCGTCGTGATTAACAGTCTCACTTGTAATTATTTGCGAGACAAGAAGTCTGAGTTCTTTAATATCCCGTTCTGATCATTATGCTCATATACCTCTAGAATCATCATCATTTTTGATCTTCAAGTTGTCTCCAGAGACGAAGAAAAGATCGGCAAACCTGTCGCAGCCCCTACTGCGGTCCCGTCCTCATCCGCCGCTCTTACCAACACCATTACTGCCGCGTCTTGTTCTGCATCGTCAGCCGTGTCGCAGCAACAGCTCTCAGCAGGTATTTGTATGCGCCTCTCCGAGGCTACGCCGAAAGAGATCGACGGGATCGGGTCTGGGTACACTGTCCAACTGCTTTCCATCAGAAAGTTGAGCCAGGCGACGAGCGCGGTCGAAGCCATCGACAGGTATCGGATTATCATGTCGGATGGTGTCCACTATGTTCAAGCCATGCTTGCGACACCTCTCAATGACCTGGTTTCGCGCGGAGACATTGTCAAGAACACCATCGTCGTGATTAACAGTCTCATGTGTAATCATTTGCAAGACAAGAAGTCTGAGTTTTTTTATTATCCTGCTCTGATCATTACGCTCATATGCCTCCAGACTCATCATCATCCTTGATCTTCAAGTTGTCTCCAGAGACGAAGAAAAGATCGGTGAACCTGCTGCGGTCCCGTCCTTATCTGCCATTCTCACCAACACCATTACTGAGATACCTGAAGCATCGACGAGTCTGACTCCCCAACTCCAGCAGACTGACTGTGGCTCGCGCCGCCGCTATTGCCAGGCAGGGTAGTTCTGTATACCCCATCGAAGGGCTCAGTCTCTATTAATATGACTGGACTGTCAAAGCCCGCGTCACTCAGAAAACTGAGGTCAAAACTTGGTCGAATCAACGCGGAGAAGGAAAGCTCTTCAGTGTGACTCTAATGGATGAGACCGGCGAAATCCGTGCGACTGCCCTCAACGCGGCCGTAGACGAGCTATTCGACAAGTTTGAGGAAGGCAAGGTCTACTACATTTCAAAGGGCCGAGTCAACCTCGCCAAGAAGAAGTTCTCCAACGTTCAGAACGACTACGAGATACATTTTGAGAAGAACACAGAGGTCGAAGAGGTTGATCGCCCAATCAGTGGCGGGGTTTCGTTAACTCACTGACGGTAGTGTGTCGACACAACCAATTTCCCAACGATCAAATATAACTTCATCCTGCTGTCCTCTCTGGAGGACCTCCAGAAAGACGCGACTTGTGGTAAGTTTACCCGGTGGGAAGCTCGTCTAGGTAACTAAACGACAGCAGATGTGATTGGTATCGTTAAAGAAGTTGGACCTCTCGGAGAGGTTATCTCCAAGGCGACGAATAAATCGGTGAGTGCTGTCCCGTGGATGGAGCTATTAGTCCGACATCGTTTTCAGGTGGCGAAACGTGACCTCACCATTGTTGATAAATCGCTCTACTCCGTCAGAATGACGATCTGGGGAAGATAAGCAGAGTCGTTCGTGGCTGACGGTCTTCCTGTAGCTGCATTCAGAGGTGTTAAGGCCGAAGAATAGCACAAGGACCGACTAGTTTCACCATCTAGGTCTTTCTGACTATCCGTTCTTGAGATAGTCTAGGCAAACCTTGGTCATGTTGCAGCGTGTTTTTGGCGGAATCTACCTGAATCAGCAAAATGTCCCGACGCCGGGCGTGTAGCTCAACCAGTCATGATGTGCCCTTCCGTAATGGAGAGCAACAGACGAATCTACAAAGAGTTCACCGTCCACTCACCGTCCCACAGATTCAGTGGATATATTGCAACCATGCTTGGGACGGGCCTAGCCCGCGCATGACGATACCCGGCCCCGTCGGACTAATCGTGTACGTGAAAGATGGCATACGCCGCGTCTTCTATCCTCCCTGGCCACCAACGGGCCCGCTCTCGTAACCAACTTCCTACCAGGGCTAAGTTGGCAGAGAACAGGACGGGCGAAAACTGGCTGCACCAGCCAGTTCCGCAGATTCTGCAAAAGAAAAGAAAGAAGACACAACGCCGCAACAGACAGTCCGGACCGGTTGTCATGTCGTCCTTGCCAGTCGATCCGATCCGCGTATCGCAGTGCTGGATGCCATCGCAGGCCCCCGAGAGGTCGCGGTGTTTACACACCCCACCGGGGCAGAACCCTAAAGGACCCGAAGACGCTCGAGGGTTCGACGTATATCGAGGCACGACTCGAGGAACGCCGTCACCGTCAGCGCTCTCTTTGACAGCGCGCGACGTTTTCTCTTGTTCGGCACTGAGGCAGAAACACACACGATCAGCACACGCGTACGTTGGGCGGTGCCGCGAAACAGATTGCATACGGTGTGACCAAGATACTCGAACATCGGCACGCGCCGACGGGGAGGGGCGTGGACATGTTCAAAGCGGGCCGGACAGCACTGAAGACTGGTTGATCACCGGCTTCTGTACTGGGCCCATCAACCCATTCCGGGCTGTACCTCAAAGCTGGATGATTGACAGGCCATGGTCTCCGCCGCCGAGTCTAGTGAGCTGTGCCCGTTCATCCGTCGTACGGCCGTGATGAGTCTCTTCGACCGACGGCCCCGGCAATCATGGCAGAATCGTGCAACCCGTCTTTGGCTCAAGTCCGCGGTGTTCTCGTGCACACAAGGCCTAGGCCTTAATTCTGGGAAACGCAAGGAACGTGGGTAGCATATCCTTATACATAACAACGTTTCGCGAGCTGAGCTCTGTCCGTCTCATTTACGTACCACCGGAATCACAGGGAAGAGCGGAGACAGTGGGTACACGATCAATCTTTAATCACAACCTTGTTCTTTGAGGATGATTTTCAGCCAGCCGCGACCTCTGAGTGTCGACTACACGAACTTACCTTGTAAAAGGCAACATGGTTCTTGATGTGGGCAGCCCTGGTGGAGGGCTCGGGGTAATACCTGGAGAGTAAAGATAAGGATCGGGTACGACGGACGCGACACTGACGACTCGCCATGCGACATCCTTGATGGTCTTCCCGTCGACATCGGCAGAATAGTATGAAGCAGTACTATGATCGGCGAGATCAAACACGAAACTTATGTTTGTTCAATGAAATGGACAGTACCCCTTCCACGGGCAGCCAGTTCTGAGCGGCAACAGCGACGAGATAAGTGATACCCGTTTCGAGAGCGGGTGTACGTACGTGGTGTTCGAGCTCGAAAGGTTGCCCTTCTTCACTGACTCCGGGGGGAAGTAATAATTACCCTCGAGGGTGACTGGGTTGTCGCATTCTGCGAGCACGACGTTGTTGAGGATGACTTGGACCATGATGGCGATGAGTAAGAGAGATGGGCTGCGGTGCGTGGGTGAGCTGTCAGTGATATCTGATGTGCCGGAACGAATCGGCAACGGCCGGGATGGTTCGGCTATGGCGACATCGCGGTGAACTACGCGCCCGTGACCAGCGAGGAGGATAACTCGACCGGGCAAACATCCTACAGCGCAGCCAACCCCGCTTGGCGGGGAAGAGCGATGACACAAGACCAGAGAAAATGGACCGCAAACAGCATGATCGGTGCGCTCCTCACCCCTCACTCCTCCTTCTCTCCCACCGACGATCAGAGCCAGCGGGCGCTGGAGGGGGTCTCGTGGCCAGCATAGCTACCTGTCCACTCGACGTCGTCAAAACCAAACTGCAGGCACAGCGGGCAGTCCATGGTCAGCCAGGCTACCAAGGCGTCCTCGGTGCGTGTGTACCAAACCTCCTCCTTGTATTCTACACACGCTCTTATTTCGGCCAGATATCGTCACGACGACGCTGAGACATGATGGTATTCGAGGCATGTATCGAGGCCTTGGTCCAACCATCCTCGGATATCTTCCCACATGGGCCATTTACTTTGCGGTCTATGATGGGATCAAGCGGCGCTTCGGCGAACCTCCCCTCGGAGAGCCGGTACCACCCGGGAGAATCTACCCTGCAGCCCAGCCAAAGGGTTACCAGCCCGTCATGCGAGACCATCCATGGACCCTTCATATCTTATCTGCCATGATCGCTGGCGCGACCAGCACAACCTGTACAATGCCATTTTGGGTCATCAAGACTCGTTTCATGGTATCCAGCGTTCCCGTTTTACCTCCGCGACCGGCTGCTCATACAGATCACAGACGCAGTCCCGACGAGAAGTGAGATATAGACATACGTTCGACGCTGCCCTCACGATATATCGCACCGAGGGCATGCGCGCATTCTACCGTGGATTGCTGCCCAGTTTATTGGGCATCGCTCACGTCGTCGTCCAGTTCCCGCTGTACGAGGAACTCAAAGTATGGGCACGTGCGTCGTGGTTCCCCTGGTAGGACTGATCGATGACTAAATGCGTTGATAGAGGGTGACTCCACGGCTCCTCTGCGCAGCAGCACTATTCTTCTTTGTTCCGCCGTAGCCAAGATGACTGCCTCGGTCGCCACATACCCACACGAAGTTGTACGCACGCGCCTTCAGACGCTCCGACTACCCATTGCGGAGGATCTGTCGTCAGATGGCATGGTCAAGGCACATACGAAACGAAGCGTCCTATACATCACCCGCAAGATCGTACAGAAGGAGGGTTGGAGCGGCCTGTACAAAGGGTTGTCCGTGAACCTGTTTCGAACGGTGCCAAACAGTGCAGTGACCCTATTATCGTGCGTTATCTGATGCATAAAAGTTATGGTGGCTGCGCATTGACGTCACTATGATAGTTACGAACTGCTCATGCGTCATCTATCTTCGCGATAACGCCTCCCTCCCGCTGCTCCATCATTCGTGCTCTGCACGACACCACACCATACAGAGATCCACACTAGATTAGACGAAATTGCCCAAGCTTAGTACATGCTCGCTGTGCATTACCTTTGAGAGACGGACGACTACCTCACACAGTTAATTTATTTTTTTGCAATCGCAATCGCATTGGCTATATTTGTACACTCTCTACTTCTCCCTGAGGACGCTCACAGCCTCTTTGATGGGCATGGATATAACCACCGGTTCTCGACTGGACGCCGGGGTGTCCGAATCTCATGCCACTCGTCTATGAAGCGGAGGGGGGGGGGGCCCACGTTTGCACCCAGATTGGAAGACGAAAGACGGAAGACGTGCGAGGCCCATCTCAAGTCCCGTTCCGCGCCCGCTCGGAATATTCTTCTTTCCCTCGTCTCGCTTTCTGGGGTTCCGGAAGCATGCGCATGTGTTTGGGTCCACGCCGCCGCTGCTCCGCCGTCATTCGAAGCGTGTCCATGCAGCAAAAGGCACTTGTGTGATGAGTCACTGCCTTTTTTTTTTAACTGATGTTTGAGGGTCTGACGGGCCGGTCCGGACATACAGAGGGGAAGAGAAGAGCCGTGGACGCGTCGACCGCGTTCATGTGGCCCTCCAGGAACGCACCTGGCACCCCCGTTCCACGCGGACGGCATCATTTAACTGTCACAGGTCGATGTGTCCCCCCCGACAGTCTCGCTCCACTTTTTCTTTTTCCTTTTCCTTGTCGGGGTGTTTGTTTTGTTTTGTTTTTCCCTTGGTGGGTACTCGGCGTGCCATCGTCATTAGAAGAACAAAAAAGAAAGAGAAAGCTACGACGTCGTAATGTATATCAGAACCCCCTCGCCCATATATGTGACACAAAAAAAAAGGACCAAAAAAACAGGGGAAAAGAGTCAGTAGAAAGAAGAGGGGACGAGGGGGAAAGCGTTCATTGTGTCCGTCTCCCCAAGGATCAGCCATCCGTTCCAGCGTACGTCCACACGCGATGAGCGATGAATGATTGGTGGCGAGAAGCGAGCGTGGATAACCCCCGAGACGGGAGTGGAAAGGGGTGAAGAAGGCGGCATGCAATATTCCATGTCGGCGGTGACATGGAGAGTAATGTATAAAAACAACTCGTCGCTAGGTGGTTGCAATGAACGGATAAACCCGGGGCTTGTGCGCAGACGGGATAGTGCAAAGTCGAAAGTGGTCGTTTGGATAGAATTCGCGAGAGCATGGTCCGCACAGAAGAGCACAAGGTAATTACCGGAAAGCGCGCGAATGGAATAAGGACAGTCTGCGAACGGGGGAGGGTTGACCAGCGAAGCGTAAAAAGTGGCAACTGTGTAATTATACTGGTCAGAAAGCGAGAAGTAGAGAGAACGTGCAACACCGCTACGCATGCCACGAGGAAGAGCGACAACAGGACGAGGGGCTGCAACGCAGACAAAAAGGTATCCGAACAACATTTCAACCACGATGAGAACCGAGCCGCAAATAAAATAAAAAAGCAAACGCGTACAAGAACTCCCGAGCTAGTGACGCTGGGCCGTATCACCGGCATCGCTCAGGGTCTCCACTCTAACTCCTCTTGACGAGCCAACACTCCGAATATCCCTGCCTTCTTCAGCCAGTTCACGATTCATCAGAGTATCTTCCCTCCTTTCTTCGGGTTCTTCCACTGTCGCATCGGCAAATTCGGGCTTTCGTAACGCCTTCCTGAATGCATCCGCCATGATCGCTGCATCAGCGCCCGAGAAAGGACCTTGATCGCCGGTAGAATGTGGTCTCGAAATCTCCGAAACACCATCGGGAGACACAATCGAAGAGGGTCGGTGATGCTCTGAAGAAGTTCGCCCGCCACCTCCGACCGCCGCACCTGCGAGGAGCGGTAGCTGCGGCGAGTTTGAGCTCTGCACGTTCGCTATCATAGGGGAAGATGAGCCCATCGACCCGCGGTGAGCGAGTCGCTCACGTCGCCGTAGGTGTCGCAAGACCAGCCAAATGAGGGCCCCTCCTGCAACGATGGCAAGAAATCCTAACACCACTATGACCGCAATAGCCCAGTGTGGAAAGGTGGAGTTATTGCTGGGTTGTTGGATGCTACCAGACGGGGGGACTGACGAAGAACCGGAGGATGCTGCCGACGCCTTGGAAGCCACCGAGGCAGTTGAAATAGCGGAGATAGCGGAGAGACTCGATTGTGCCGAGATGGAGGAAAGCGAGGACTGTGACATCGAGCTGACTACCGAGTCTGCATACGTCGTTTCTGGGTAGAGAGAGGAACATCAGGAGCCGAGGCAATCGGTACATCGACCGCACATACGGATTGCAAAGAAAGTCGGGTTTGTTGTTTGCGAGCCGTCAAGTCCATTCTGGTTTGTTATGACCCAATAAAACGGATACGAAAAGTTTCCGCTACCAGGTTGCCAAGTTGAACCCTTGTCACCAAACCAACTATCATTGACGGGTAGGGTATACTCCCCTGCGGTGCCTGAAGGGTTGGGGTGGTTGATGGTACTAAACAATACCTCCAATGTGTCCCCGTTGTAGAGGTATACGTTTACCATGTTTTCCTGATCGATCTGGGGACGCCGACTGTTCCCTGAAAGGGGGTGGGTACAGCCGCGGATTAAACGGAGCGACACTTACAGACGACAGCAGCCCATTGGTGCTGTAAAACTTGGTCACCGGCGGTTGGATAGCACGTCACATTGTCGTTGTTGGCGTAGATTTGGCAGTTGAACTTCGCTTGATCTGGCAAGGGATCACGCGTGTCAGGAGCGAAATGAGGAAAACGAGGGACATGTTTGAGCAGAGGGTTGACGTACCCACTGCGGAGCTGTCCGAGATGATGGTTCCCTGCCTCTTGAAGAGGGACGGGGTAGGGAGTGGAGACGGTGCTGGAGGGCGAGGTTTTGATGAAGTGGAGGTTGCGGCAGGCCAAGGCAAGTTGTCGGATGGACCTAGAGGCATTACGAGGGATCGGAAGACGAGATAAAACAAGAGATTTGCGGAAGCTGAGTCTAGGTTTTAGTGAAGACTGTATGACGAGGGAAGGCGGGGTGGAGGGACAAGAGAGAGATATATTATGGATACGGGTTCGGGATAAATGTCGGTGAAGGCGGGGAAGGAAAGGAGAGGATGCTCCCTGACGACGTCTTGAACGACGAGGACGATGCGGCCGGGGGACGGCAGCGACGACGACGGAGGAGGGAGGGACGACGAGCAGAAGGGACGGAGAGCGACGAGTCGAAGGTCACTGGCAGCGTTGCAAAACCGAAACCCAGAATTCTCCCAAGACCCCGGACAGTATTCTTTATGTAATACCCGGTTGATTTGCAGAGTTGCGTGTCGGGTGGCAGTGTCCGGGGACCGCGGTCAGAGATGGTCCAGCGAGCCTCAGCGAACGGCGTGGGGTCATCGAGCAGCGCGCGCGGTAGTTGGAGAGCGTCGTCGAGTTCGAGTGCAGACTACCGAGCCTGTTGTTCATGAGTTACAAGTACCTGACCCCGCTGGCCCAATCAGCGCCAAATGCGCCAACATCACCCACAGCATGACCACGGCGGCGTCAGCGGCGACGACGACGACGACGAGAACCCAATCTACACCGCACGTCGCACTAAAAGCGCTCTCGAGCTCCGAGGTCAACCCCCCATGGCCGTCCCCGCGCGTATTGCCGCCCACCTTCCTCGCGCTACTGGCCTCTCCGCCTTCCTCGGCGAAGGCGTAGGCTGGCGAAAGCCCAAGATCACCCAAATCACAACAGCCCCAGGCCAGCTCGGTGCCGGAGAGACAGAGACGGAAGCGGACGAACCAGTGAGCGGTCGCGTTACTTTATCCCCGTGCTGCCATTCCCCGAGCACGCCGTTCTAAACGCTTTGTATCTACCCTCGTCCAGCCAAACCACCTCCCGACAACCCGCATAATGCCTGTTTCAAAACCCTTGGTTCCACCAAGCGTGGCCACCATGTTGCTCTTCGAATCCTCCCGCCTCTTGTCTGTCGTCCCCGCCGCGCTTGGTGTACTGCTCAACGCCTGGTGCCTGTGGTGTCCACCCGGCTACTCATCTGCATATGGTCTACCGGATCAATACGACATCAGATCCGACCTGCCCCCTCAAACATGGGGCCGAAGGTGTCCGCCAGATAGGGGGGATTATTTCATCGCCATCCTTTGGGTACGCCCTCTTCCCTCTCGCGTTTCACTTTTCAGTGTCATTCCGAGTCGCCACGCTTTTCTTTCGCAGGCACTCCTGACCGCGCACCAGTGTCTCCGGCTGACCACCGGTCTCTTGCACCGCTGGCGCGCATACTACTCGCCCCTCTCCACCCTCATCCGTCTCCTCGCGCTCCAAGCCATCTGCTGGCCCGCCACGCACTTGACGCTCGACATCGTCGGCAGCCTCGGCACCAACGCTGCGTTTGGGGACGACGCCCGTCTCACCGTGCTCGAGCACGCCCTGCTCAGGTGGGCGACCGCGCGTCCGGACATTTGCTGGGCGGTCATCGGCACGACGACGTGCATCTCCCGGAGCATACAGATTTGGGTCACCAGCAACTTGTTGGTGTCGACGTGCGCCGTTTCGGACCGGTCAAGACCGAGGAGGGCCATCGGCGTGGAAGAAACGAGGAAGCTGATTGCGAGGAAGTGGGACTGGCGCATCGTGGCAAGAGTGTGCATGTTCCCCGCAGGGTGCTTGTATTTCGTGATGGCATGGATCGCGGCCTGGAGGAGAGAAGTAGGGGGTTGCTGAGGCGTTATTGCCCAGAGATTCGTGTGATCGGTCGTGCAGCTTTCTCGCTCTCACTAATACGTTATGCCCCCCATTTACCTCTTCGAAGGTGCTTTCCAGTCGCAAAACGTCCAACACATGGCATTTTTGATGAACAGCAGCACTTTATAAATAAGAAAAAAAGTACGTCATATACGATACAGCACGCGATTCTCGAGCGTGACTAGGCGCGTAATAGAGCGCATGTCCGAGCAGCGTGCAACTCAGATGTAAAACATGGACCCAGCTAGGTTCGAGTGCACGCCGTTTCCCCACGCCTGCTTAGCAGCCTCAAACACCCGCTTCTTTTCTTCCTCCTTGTCTCTCGATTTGCCCTTGGTCGTCGTGGTCGTCGTCTTATCATCAGAGACCAAGAAATCGTTCAGGTAGCACCGTCCACGCTCGCATGCGAGATCGGCATAGTACGCCGGGGGTATCAGACTGACCGACCGCGTGGCACGCGCGTAGAGGTAGCTCGCCGTGTGGATGCCCTGCTGAACATCGTCCGCGCCGAGCTGGCTTTCGTCGTAGACGATGGTGTAGTGTGTAGGCTTCACGTGGCCTTGTATGCCCGCGTGCGCTTGGAGATAGAAGTCGAAGTCAAAACTACGTCAAAAAGAGCGAGGAGTCCTCAATCGAACGAAACGCGGGGGGGGAGGATACGTACACTGCGGTGATGCCTTGGTCGACCACGGTCCCTGGACGGGTATTGCCGTTCTTGTCTGCAGTCGCATCGCCGGGCCAGTTCCGGACATGGTGACGCTTGCCGCAGATGACGATCGTCAACCGGGGATGGTAAGTCCCCGGAGCTCCACCTGCAGGCTTCACCCTCCCAAAAGCGTCCATGATCTTTGGGAGTTCTTCTTTGAGGACGGTGTCGAATTGGCCCTGTGAAGCACCATCAGCAAGGCGCACCACAAGGTGGATCGAATTCGCGCACCTCAGATACGCCGTCCCGAAACACGTATACACGATCAGGGAGGGTCTTGCTGACCTCTTGGTAACGCAGCAAGCGTTCGACCATCATCTCAGAGAGTTCAGTTATCATCTGTGCAAAGCAAATCGGTCAGGTCAACGTCGTCTACAGACAGTGAGCCATGCACTACGCGCCTCCTTGCGTGACTCTTGACACTTTAAGCTGGCCGGGAATTGGGCAAAGTTGTTGTCCACGCTTGCCACGACGGCCGCAATGGACGGCGTTCCCTCAATGCTCCCGGGTCCAGGGTGGGTGACGTCCATGCCGACCAGCATCGTCTTTTTCAGCCACTGCATGTGCCTCTCCTCCAGCTTGTGATTGACGCCCCCGAGTTTCGTATTCACCTTCAACGCGACATTGGAAAAGTATTGGTCCTGTTTCTTGGACTCCGTGAGCACCTTGTGGGCAAGCATGTGTACTGTGTGGATCCCTAGCTCGACGTCACACATGCGCTTGATGCCGGGATAGATGTAATTGTCGCGCCCGGACAAGATGACAAGTATAAACGACGGAGATCCACGTCGGTCTCTGTTCTCCCGTATGGACGTCTTCAGTCGAGCGAGGGACTGTTGTCTACCAGGGTCGTTCGCCGGGTTGACCAGCGCGACGCTGAGAAGAGCTGGTTGAACGTTGGGGTCGATTCCTCTCATCCCGCTTCTTGAGCATTTCGCAGCGAACCCCTTCCAGAGGCCCGTTAGCCGAGGGTCGTTCGGTCCTGTAAAGACAGGGGATTGCTCTGTGACCACCAAGATCCACCACGACTTGACGGTGGCCCCAACGTGGAACTGGACATCGAGGATGTTCCAAGCCCCATTGTTCGCCCTGAGCGGCTGGCCGCCTTTATAATTGACAGTGGGTGGAGGGAGTTCTCGGAACGGGGCGCCGGCCATGTCGTTGCTGACCTGGAGGCCAAAATTGGACAATGCCTGGTTTTCCGGGGTCAGCCCCAGCTGCGAGAAACCCTGACCGAGGATGGTGCGCGCATTTTCCGGAGGACGCTGGCACGCGTAGCGGAGCATCTGCGTCGTCTGCTGGTCGTCGAGTCTCCCGCGGAACGGCTGGTCAGGCAAGATCTCGCACAGCTCGGGCGGTATGTATATCGGGTGCTTGGCATTCGGACCGGCGATGTTGACGACAGGCAAGTCAGGATACTTTAGTGTCTTCTTGTGCTCTGCGCGCGGGAGATGACGAATTAGCCGACGCGCATCGCTCGAGTGAAGCGTCGTACGTACTTCGCTTGAAATACTGTTCGACCGAGACCACCGCATTGAATTCGTCACACTGGAATGTCATCCCCTTCGACGACTTGGATGCAATCTCCTTGACTGGCTTCGTCTGCTCATACCCCAAATGACTGGTCGTCACCTTGAGCTTTTGCACAAAACGCCGCAGCATCGCCCCATTGGACCTTCGCTGGAATTCGAAGATGGCGTCGGCGAGGTTGCCCGGCTTATAAAACGCTGTCATGCAGACGCCGACGTTGACCATAAGTTCCTTGTACACAGGTCGGGCGGACATGAAGAAGCCCCTGTAGGCCTCAACACCGATAGAAAGCTCCATGCGTTGGCTAGAAGGGAAGAAATAGCGGTTCTTGCCAACGCGAGCGCCAGTGCGGGCTGCGTGCTGCTGCAACACGAGATTGTACGCCCCTACGAGCGGGGCAAAATCGTAATTTCGGGATGCAGGGTTCCCTTTAGTGAACCTGCAAAACGAATGCGCAATCAGCGAGCGAGAACGCCGTCTGCGACACGGCGACTGTTCTTACGATTCAAGGTCGCTGGTCTTGAGTTCCTGGGTGAGCGTGATAGTTATAGTGTACGTCTTATCGCGCTTCGTAGGCCGATTTTGGCCCTCCTTAAGGAAGAGGACGGGGACCTCGAGCGGCTGAGGTAGCCTCTTGCACGACACCAACCTGGCGCTACCGTCATGTGCGATAAACGGCACATACTCTCGCCACCCGGGATGCGCGCTCTGCTCGAGAAGCGTAAACAGACGCGCCCGGATGCTCTTGAGGTCCGTCGTGGGCGCGATATCGACGTGGTAGTCATACACGACGCCGGTCTTGGGGAACTTGGCTGCAAAGAAGTTGGCGCGAAGGACCCCCGGTTTGCCTAGGGTCCCAAAGCCGGGGCGCGTCGGCCGCTTGGGGTCGTATTTGATCGACTGGAGCGTTTTCACGAGCGCGCTCAGATTGGCAGGCGACAGACGCTGGTCAACAGATGGGGGACCTCCGAATACCCCGTCTCCAGAGGACCCCGCAGCTGGTGGCCCAGTGCCTCCTCTGCCTCTGCCATATCCACCCTGGCCACCGCTGGGTGGGTAGCCACTGGGGCTACCACGTCCAGACGGGCCTCCACCGCCGCCACCGCCGCGGGGCTGACCGCGACCACGGCCACGATTTCCGCTGCCTCTGGGGTTACTCATAATGAGCTAGAGAGATATGTGTGGATGCTGTCGATGCTAGAGCTGGGGAA
>JBBPKC010000066.1:51533-62955 GCA_038089055.1 Tylopilus aff. balloui | reverse complement strand
GGGCCTCCACCGCCGCCACCGCCGCGGGGCTGACCGCGACCACGGCCACGATTTCCGCTGCCTCTGGGGTTACTCATAATGAGCTAGAGAGATATGTGTGGATGCTGTCGATGCTAGAGCTGGGGAAGGATGGTGTCTGTGGCGCGTCGAGGTTTGTTCTGATACTTATTGTGCTGTACTGCACCGCCTCGTGGCTCGCTACGCCACAACTTCCTGTGCGCAGTGACTCACCCTGACTCCTTACGACAAGCTTCGATGGGATGTTGGCAATGCGAACAACGCACGCAGATCCGGGGCATTGAATCCAGGCATAGCCATGGCACCACACGCAGTATACGCTATAGTCAGGACAAGGAAATTTACTAACGACACGATCGTACACCCTCGAATTACTCCACACGAGGGATGTCACACCCAGCAGCGCGCGCAAGCCGCATGATGTTCTCAGCCTGCATCACACCCACGCATCAGTTTCGACCGCCTCTCCTCCAGCACGACCAGACACAACATACCTGTTTCAGCATGGGCGCATCAATCATCTCTTTCCCCCCACCCTCCATTTCAAGTCCGAAAGCACCTTTTTGGTTGGAATGTGCAACCTTCATTCGGTGAAGAATCTCGGCCGCACGAAGGATCTCTGCATTTCCAACCGACACGCGTGGTCCATAATTATCAATTTCTACTCCAAATCTTCGGGATAGAACACGAGCCTCACCGCGGAAAGTCGGTACAAAGGAGGAGTTGACGGTCGCTACTTGGTTTGGATGTATGACTTGCTGCGCATCCGAAATGAACGGGCCCACACTTATATTTAGGGGAGTGGCAGAGCAAAGATAAACGTGAGCGTACCTTGCCAGTAAACCCAAGTCGCCTGCCATCTTCGCACTCCTCCCGCAGGTATTCAGGGTCCTTGTAATTCACGCATACCTGGAATTACCCAATCAGACCGCCGAGTGGCGAAAAGAGGGGCATTGGGGCCCGCACCATATCTATGGCTTCGAGGCCGAACGCCTTGGCCGTGATCACAATTTGCGAACGCACGAAGAGCAGTTCCTGTTTCGACGTCGTCCGCACTACCGACGTATTCGCGCAGTCTGTAAAACGAGCGTGACAACGTGGGCATCTCGAGCGAGAAAAGAAAGGCAGAAAGGACATACAATCCTCTGCGGCAAACTAGAATCGGACCGTTAGCATGTAGTAGACCTGAACGGACAGAGGGGAACTCACCAGGAGCGCTGTCAACTCTCCACCCTTATCATTTCCAAATTCCGACGTCCAGCTGGCAATGTCCCCCAAACCGATCACGGAGCGCGCGCTCTCTATGCTGGCGACGATGAGCAGCCTGGTGGTGCAGGACCGATTCGAGTTGCGTATCGTACGCGAGACGTAATGCAAATCGCGCACGGAGTGAATCTTCGGAAGGACAAGCGTGCCCACGGATGGATATCTGAGCTTTCCCAAAGGACCTTGCGCGTCGGTGTCCTGGGAGACTGACAAAACGAGACGATGCACGTACAATCTCAGCGATGTCGTCTTCGAAAAAGGGCGTGCTTATATCGTTCAGCCTGACGGCGACGCGCTCAGAAGCGGGCAGGTTTTCCCTGGGTGTGCGCTGTGTCATGCTCGCGTCAGCCACTTCACGACGAACACATCTGGGAGTAGAACCCACGAGTAGGAACTGACTGAGACGCTCCCTTGCGGCTTTCTTTTCGCTGGGGGTGGGGGTTACGCTGTCTTCGAGGTCATAGATGACTACGTCTGGAGGAACCCCAAGGCCGAGGGACTTCTCAAGCATGCGGTCTGACGAAGCGGGCACTACAGAAACGGGTCAAGCATTGAAGAGCCTTGGTCGAAAGGAACAAACCGTAGAGGTACGAGCGACGTAAGGTAGGCTCGCTGGGCGTGGAGGTGCTCAGTAGCCTCCAAGAGGCCGCGAGCTTAGAGGACCTGGCGTGTCGTGCGGTGTCGTACGTAGCAACATACGGGATAGTTATCCGTGAATTCGTGCTCGAGAATGCACGCAACATCGTCAAGGCCGCCATCGTGGTGGCACTTGTTCCTATCATTAGGTCCAATCTAACTTGAATACACGTCACGTCAAATATACATTCACATTTACATGAGAGTAGACGACGTCGAGCTATACATTCATTTGCCAATCAGCCCAGTCCAATCATACTTGTCATACTTCCTCTTGAACTCGTCTATTCGGTCTTTGTAGTGCCGACGGTCTGTTCGTCTCGGTCGCCTCCACCGTCTTGGTTCAACGTCCATCACGTTGCCTATGATCTCTCCTGCAAAGTACCTACAGCCAGTCGGTCAGCGAAAGGGCAACACGACACTGAAGTCGTGAACCTACTTGGGGAAATCACCACCTCCTTTCTCTCCTTCGTCGAGAGCACCATCTTCCTCCCCCAGAGCAGCAGACTCTCCGGTGCCCTCAATGACATGTCCATATCCGCGTTCACCTTTATAATCAAATTGGACCATAAAGTATGGCAAGTTGGGAACCATTGCGCGACGGAATCCTCCGGGACGTGCGGAGAAATCGATGACCTTTTTGTGCTGTGACCACTCAGCTTCTGATGCCAATATTGATTCCTATACCCCCCTTTATTTTCTAGAACCAGAATGAAATAAACGAACACTACCTTAAAGAACTGGGGGATGACATCATATTGCGCCCAGGGAAGAGGCACGCATTCGACGCATGTGTGTCTCTGCCATTTGAGGCTAATTACCGTTTCATAGAACACAACACCCTTGTCTTCCTCCGCAAACATCTTCATGAGGCTCTTCATGAAATTCTGCAAGTGTCGTAATTACCCTCAAGAGAATCAGACGAAAAGAGGGTACGCGTACCCGGACTTCATCCCAAACATCGTCATCAGCTTCAAGCATCGTCAGGTGATGCTGAATGGGAACAATGAGGCAATGCCCGTCCAGTAGCTCCTCGGTGAGAGTGCACGAGAGGTAGACTCGAGTTCCCATTGCGACAGCGGGTGCCTTGGGTGGTGAGTCATCCTCCCCGTAGCAGAACTGACACGTGGCCAGGGCTTTCTGGGTACGTTTGTAGTCTGTCGCGGGATGAAATCAAAAACATGTACAATAGCCACATGGTCGAGGTGGATACCGTTGATAGCAAATTGTCGCCTCATGGCATCGGTGCGCATTTTTTGCCTTGAGAGACGTTCAGCATTGTCGTCAATGTACTCCAGGTCATTCTGAAAGTGCGATAAGTGGCGTGTAAGAGTTAAGCAGCGAGGAGGGCAAACCTCGAATTTGCCATCGCCCATTAAGGCCCTGGCATATTGTGCATCCAAACTTTTCTGGTCTGAGATACCTGCACCAAAACGTTCTTGACGCAACATCTCCCCCAGCGTTATCTCGTCGTCATCAGCATTGTAGCGCACGATGTTGCCTGTCTTTGGGTCGCGAGTTTCAAACTAAAAACATCCCAAATTAGAATGATCAAAAAACGCTACAGTAAACGGGAAAGCAACCTTTTCTTTCTTCTTGCGGTTGCCCGGAAGCGGTCCAGCGTCGTCTTTCCCGTGACCCACGTCATACAAGCGTCCACGTACATCCAACGTCGGCAGCACCTCCACTTTGGTCCTTACAATGGGTTTCCCGGGTTCGCCACGAGCCTTCCGCAACTGTTCCTCATATTCTTCCTCGAGCTGAGCTGCATTCGGAGCGTTCATGAGTTTCGCACGCAAAACCTGGGCTTGTAGTTTGTTCAGCGACGAAGGTGACATTGCGCGTGTGCTGGAAACGGTGGCGACGGAAGGAGTCATGACGTTAGGAATAGGTGTGTATGACTGTGTTCGCGGTGACGCCGCCTGAGAAGGCAAACGCAATGAGTCGAACCCGCGGCCCACGATTGCCTTGGCCTGCCCGGGAGCAGGAGAAGGAGTCGTTGGTCGGCTGTCATCCGCAGTGGTCGGTCGACGGAACAACGAACTGCGGCTTGACGCGCCGCTGGCGCCAGCGTCCGTGAACATGAAATGCTTCTCGCCGCCTGCCTCGCGATCTCTGCCCTTGTCTTTGTGCTTGGCGGATTTTCGCGTACTGCGTTTGCTTTCTCGCTCGTCCAAGATACGTCGTTCCTCCTTGGCCTCTTCAAAGGCTTGCATCGCACCAAAGCGTTCCAACGCGACCTCCTCCACTGACCGGTTTTCTTCCTCAGCAGTCTCGTAAACCCGGCGTAGACGCATCATGCGCCAGTTCGACCCTGGTCCACCGGGTGTGATGGATTTCGGAGGGGGCGGGGGACTCGCCTCGGTGATGCTACCTTGTCGGATATCCGTGTTCAGTTCCCGCTCGCTTACTTTTGGCTGCAACGGACGAGGTCAGTAAAGCGTAACGAGGAGCGGAGGGTGTAGAATACCTTATCCGGGTCAGGTTTGTCGGGCTGTGGCTTACGCTTCTTCTCCGTACCAAGGGAAGAGAAAAAGTCGACAGCACCGCCAAGGGTCCGCGCAGGGCCGGAGGACTCCCCATATCCGTCCGTGTAGGAGTCGTCTCCTGAGGGGAACTGCTGCGCGAGGGGCCGAGAAGAGCTGGCTGGAAGGGGCGCATTGGGAAGGGAAAGGAGCATCCATTCGTCGCGCTGCAGTTTCGTTTCTGATGCTGTAGTTGGTGGAAGCGGGGGTTCGTCTTCGGTGGCCAGTGCTTGCGAGGTCAACTTGAGACTCTCTGCAGTCGGTATATCCTTTGCGAGAAGCTGATGACTTGGCGTGAGGGTGTGCGGTACGAGCAGATTGGGAGACGTACGCGCTCGCCGTCGACGTCGATATTCTTCTCGACCCACATGTCGTCGTCGTTGGGGTCATCGTCGGTGATGCGTACCGAGTCGTGTGGGCTATGTCTGTGTTTCTTGGTCAAGTGCGACGATTTGTGTTTCTTTTTCGTCGAGTGTTCGCCCTCGTCTCTGCTCCGTTTGCTTTTCGACGACGGCATGGTCAGAGCTAACCCTGCCAGTCCTGATCGGGTCATTTCCCTCAACTCGAGCCGTACACTCGCCGTCGATCTCTCGACGACCATCGACAATGCCACTGGGAGGTGGAGAACACCGTCGACGTCTGAAGTAGCTTCGTCACAATTACTACATTACATTCCACATGAGCAAACCAAACCCCCCATAGAAACATAATGACCGGCGAGACAGAAGTATCAAGGAGCGAGGGCATCGCGTACGGAGATATTGGGAGTTCAGGGCTACATGTAGGAGTGGTCCGTACCAAACACTCAGAATAGACTAGCGTAGCAGCCGTAACTGCGCTCAATGTGCCAGGGTCATCGCGAACAAGTCTATGAAATTCTCGATACATCTACCGTCATGCGGTCTTTGGCTAGACCAGATCCTTGTCCGGCGTACGACAACACTGCGTACGTACCCTTAGACAAAAACGATGGGTTCACGACCATTGTGCTGTCAACCACCTGGAAATCCATGAACCCGACAAAATCACCGCATACGGACACAAGTGCTCACCTTTGAGAACTGCTTCAAGCGGCTTGGGAGCACGAGCACGTCCGGTGCACATTCATCTTCGCTTTCTACCATCTTAAGCCCTTCCGAGTGCGTCACATCCAAGTTAACTTCATGTGCTACGTCGAACGGAGGAGGGAATATCGGGTAAAAGCTATCGATGGCTCGTTAGATGGTCCCTTTGGGGTGTGTGAATGGGTTACCTCCGCTGTTGGAAAATGTTACGCGCCAGGTTGGACATGCCATCCATCGCGGGCTCTGATTCCATGGCCAATGGATTAACCCCGGGTGTCCGTTTAAAGTATTCCTCCTTGCGAAGATGAAACAAGGTATCGACGCTCGTCACTGCGAATGAAATCTCATTCACAGAGAAGCGGCAAGGATTTGGGAGCAGGTGGATGCGCTATGTGACGAGCTGTTAGAAGAGGGGCTGCGAGTAGGTTCACCAAGCTCACATGATCCTTGCTGAACTCGGATTCGAGCTCGCACTGTGGAAGGACGGCGTGGTCGCTGATCACGTCGCTGATGCTTGGAACCAATAGGACCGTGCTGCCCGGGGACTCGAGCAAGAAATTTTGGAGCTTCTCAGTAAACTGCCGTTCAAATAACCGTTTGGGCGTCTCGTCTATGTCCCCGTCTTTGACGCGCGAATTCGTTCCATCGACAAAAGGCCCAATCTAGCGTGGGTAGCAAACATCAGAAAGGGTCCCGGGTAGACGGACCTCGTCGTACCAGGAGTATGATCGCGGGCTTGCTTTCTTTCATCTTATCCAGCAACCTTCCCCAGGGTTTATATTCCAGATCTGAGCCCAAGCTGAAGGGCCCGCATGCGATACACACGGAAAAGGCAGCGTTGGCGTCGTTCGGGGGGGGCGGAGGCGCTTTGATCGGGGGCAGCTGGGATGTACACCGATCGGCCTTGAGGAAGGTTTCCCGGCCGGATAGAGACATAGCGTACCGACAGTAGTTCCTCTACGAGGAAAAAGCCACCTCCACCGTTGCGGCCACGTAGCGCGACGATTGCACCAGGAAAGAAGCTCATCCCCCCAATACCCTTGACTCCACCACGCAATCTAGTTTCCGGCGCGAAACGTATGGGGACGCGCACACCAGAACCCATCATACGCGAGGACTCGAGGACCAAAGACAGCTCGTTCAATTTTGCCCCTGACGTTGACACGTCCGCGTCGTGGACTATCCTCCCGACGACAGTCGTCGCTTCCTGGCACGAGTGTGAACCATCTGCATAGTCGAGCGAAAAAAAAAACAGACCTCTGTCGCAGCGTTTGGATCGGCAAACTCCTCCACATGATAACATCTCTGAACAAGATCCGCAAATTCGTCGATGCGATCGTCCAACGCTATTCCATCGCGCAATTAGGTCGCTTGTAGGAGTGGGTTTCGAGAACACGAGCGGCCCACCTTCGCTCCTCTCCGTCACCTTCTCGTACATGTATCGGTCTGGGAGGGTGCAAAGCGTCATCGTCAGTAAGACAGGTTCAGCGCACGAATCCACGGACGCCTCCCTCACTCACACGCGCGGCGCTTCCGGGACTGTTCGTCCGACTTGGGCCCATGGAACGCGGCCCTACTCAATCCCGAAAAGGCGGCAGGCTCAAGCTTAACGATACCCGTCTGTGCGGGCAACGGCCCGATCTTGAGGCCCGTGTCAAGGGTGCTCCCCGTCGACACCCGCGCCGTCTCACCTGTCCTGCCCGGTCGTCTTCGGAAAGTAGGACCGATCGCGCTCCGTGAAGCGACTTCTTGCTCGGCGGCATTGCGTCGGCCAAGCTCCTGTTGTAACCGCGCCTTGAGGTCGGGCACGGATTGGAGCGTGAAGATGGCGAGGGTGTTAGTATTGGAATAGGACAACGCTTGCCACTTGTAGGAGAGGTCCTCCACGGAGAGGTTGTACATTTTACACATGCTCATGCCTTGGGAGATGTCACGAAAACGCGTGGGCAGGTAGGCTGGCAGAGGCTTTGAACGCGCTCACATTCTTTGACTAGGGCGTCGTCTGCGGCTACGATCCCGCTAAAGTGCGTTGCTATTTCGCTGCGGTAAGTGTCGAGCGACATCGCGGAGACGCGTCGTGGCCAAGTCGAGGTCCGTAAATGGAACGATACAAATGTATTAAAATGGTTGCAGGTACATGCTAACCCTGCAGTTGATAATACAGATTCAAAACAGTAGGATAAGGCTACGGGTACTGCAAAAGGACGAGCTCAGGCAGTCGAGACATCAGATTCAGGTGGGAGACATGGGGCTGGGCCATGGACAGACGTGAGGCGACAGCGGGAATAGGAACAACACCACAACAGTCTGAGAGAAAGCGGCAAGAAAAAACACATTTAAGAGCAGGATACTATGCCACTTGTTCTTCTCCTTTGGCGAGGCCGTTGAAGTTTTTGTCTTCCTTCGAATTCGAGTCGATTTCGGAGTGAGACAGAGAACTTTCTCGAGCAATACTTAGACAATTGGTTGGCGATATGGAGAGACCCTGATGCGAAGTCGGAGGCGACGCTGCATGAGGAATGCTAACGTGGTAGACGATGAGTGCAGTACGACGAGGCACACAGAAAACGCATACTTTTCGGGATTGGGGATGGCGGTGCCGACGGCATTTTGAGGCGTAACACCCGCTTTCGACAATGCGTAGTCACCCGAGTCAAAGTATTTGCGATCCTGATGACGGCACGTCCTCTCAGCGGACGATGAGAGAAGTTATGATGAGAACAGACCTTTTGCATCTTGGTGAGGATGTTCTTGTGGGTGGGCAGTTTGCCATACAGACGGAAGAGCTTCTGCTCCTCCTCTGTCAATTTCTAAGTGGCTGTCAGATGGCTAGAATGGCCCCGCGCGCAGTGGATCGCTGTAGCGACCGACTCACGCTGATGTCGATCTTGTTGCGCTTTGCAGGGAGCATGGCGATGGAAGGGGGGACGTCAACGGCCGCAGAGGAGGAGCGAGCGAGTCTCGAGGACACCCGGACAGATTCTTTTCAATGTCGACTGCAATCTACAAGGAGCGGAGTGTCGGAGTTTCAATTCCAAATCCTCATGTTTCGGAACTCGGATGTCTACACTAGGGCCTCGTCGAAATCCGTCACGTCCGGAACATCTAGTAGCTCAAACAATAGGATCGAATCCGAGTCCGCAATCTCGCCATCCGTTTTAACTTGACCATGTGACGGTGGACGGGCTGGGTATGCAAACGCCGCCGACGTCTCGGGATCTTCCAGGCGGGCCAACTGAGAAACCTTACAACGCAATCCGCCGCTAGCCGGGTCTAGCTCTTCGTCGACACCCTGGGGGTGATAGAGGGAAATGGGGTCAGCTTGTGGGGAACGCGTGGTGATGCTCGCCAATGCGATCGAGCCACTGATAAGAGATTCGTCCGATGGGGCATCAAAGTCGCGTTCACCCAGACCCACATCCGCTTCATGTAGACGCCACATTCCACCTTCGAACCAGTCTTCTTGAGCAAATATGTCCACGTCCTCTGCAAAAGACGGGTGGAAATCGGCCCCAAGAGCACAGGGTGACGTCGCAGGGTCAGTCAGCTCGACCCAAATGTCTTCGTCATCAGTCCTGACGTGGGGTATACACCGTAGCAGACTGTCGTCGTCGTCGTCTTGTGGTGATGACACAAACTGGGGCGTTACTTTTGCTCCGAGCTACAGGTTCCGTGTACGACACGTGCCTTTCTGTCAAATGACTGAATATGACCGACCTTGAAACGGCGTTGGGGAACTCCCATCCGAAAGAGTTGCTCCAGAGTCTCGCATAAAACCTGTTCGTCCGTGAGAGCAGGCGTGGCAGGCGGCTCATCCATTTCCTCTTCCGACGTTTCAGGAACGACACTATCGGTGCAAGACGACAGAATACCGGAGGCAGTCTGGAGAACAAATTTATGCTGCCTGCGAGCGACCTGCAACGTACTCGGAATCAATAACGAAACCCGCGCGCTGATTATACCTTTAAGAGACGTTTGCATCTCGACAGGAACCTGCGGTTTTGGGATCGGCTCATTATCTCCACGATAGAATGGCCGATTGAAGGAAAATATCGCATCTCTGCGTCAAGCCTCTGACACAAGATTGAGTGGGCCGCCGACAGGCGACGCATATACGGACCAACCTTGCACCAAGGTCCAAAAATGAGAGGATAACGGCTATATGGATCGAATGCGAACTGATTCGGGTTCATCAAGTGGGAACGGACCTTACGAGATGGTATATTAAAAACTGTTCGGTCACACGATTAAGGAGCGCCTCAGCGGGCAGAAAGAGAGCTGAAGAGAATGGGCCGACTTCTTCGACCAAGCTATCAGAATTGGCAGTGTCACTGCGCCCAGCCACGGTCCTCCAGATATAGGCAAGGTGCAAGGAAACGAGATTGGCATGGGGACGTGATGCGTCAGGGAGCGGCCGTGAAGGTGTGAGCGTCACTGACACGAAGTGAGTTACGAGCAAAAGTGGAAGTTGGTGGTTGCAAACGTTTGGAAAGGCCATCCGCATGATCCACAAACGGACGCGACACGTTGCTGAGGCCGAGCCGATCTGCGTTCTAAATAAAAAAAAGTGAGCGCAGCGGTCAAGAACAGGGATACTGCGACCGTGCCGCTTTTAACTGCGTTTGGAGATGGCGCACAAGCCCCGAGCGCACGATATCATAGGCGGGTATTTCGTCGCCATCGAGTGATCCGGAGAGCGAGACAGAAACATCGGACAACCAGAGAATGTCGAACTCCTTTGGCAAGCGCCCTTTGACGGTGGGTACGACGTCGGAGAGGGATCCATAGGCGAGGTTGTGGGTGATTTTGAGGCGGAGAACATGGTCCTGGGATGCAACTCGAATCGAGGATAGCGAGCAGAAGGCGGGCATTACGGTGACGGGGGCCGAGCAAATGACGAAATAACTTAAAGAATGATTACAACATAGCCAAGTGAAAATAAATACTGTTATCTCTATCACAGCCTCGTCCGCCCACAGCTGAGTCGCTGCCACTCCGCCAGCTGTCCATCACAAGGCGATCCACTCTTTGATTTCGAACGGTCATGGTACGTTTTTCGTCGCCCACATCGACAGAAGGACATCCCCGCTAATCAGCGCATTCGCAAGCTCGACGAGCTGGACCAGAAAATACAGGACGTCCTCAAACGCATCGAAACAGAACGGAAAGTCCTCGATGCGTCTAGACATCTTCGTCAGGCGACATCAAATCCAGACGTCCTGAGACGGAACGATGCAAAGATCCGTGAAGCAGAGCGCTCCTTGTCTTACTTTGAAGAGACCTTGCGCGAGCTGCAGGCTCGCAAGAAACACCAGGCTCAGCGCGACGATCCTTCGCGATCCGCAGCCTCTCCTTTGTCTCCGTCATCCGCCAAGTCCAATCGTGGCGCGGACAGAGACCGCTCCCTCCCACTAATTCCTCCTGACGCTGACTCCTTCAGCCGTGGTGGTCGTATCACCGGATCCCCTGATACCCCCCACGCGCTCCTCGAAGGCGAGGAGGGTGTCTTCCAGACCAGGCAATACTCAAACCTTGACCTAATTAAAGCCGATACCCCCCATACTACCGCCAAGATATCCAATATGCTTCATCAGCTCGAGTTCAAGCTCCAGGTCGAAATGCAGTATAAAAAGGGTATCGATAAGATGGCAAAGCTATATCAAGCGGATGGAGACAAGAAATCTCGTGCCGACGCCGAGAGCAAGCGAGTTGAGAGCGAGAAAAAAATCCAACTCTTGCAAACTGCTCTTAAGCGATACAAGAATTTACACATCCTAGACGATGACGTAGAAGAAGAGGATCAACATTCTGGTCAGACTATTGCCACTATCCGTACCTCAGAACCTAATATGAAGGCATAGGCACGGGGGGCGAACACAAGGAGAATATGCGCGCCAAACCATTGTCCGGCAA
>JBBPKC010000066.1:25265-51437 GCA_038089055.1 Tylopilus aff. balloui | reverse complement strand
CACGCTCTTTGTCACTATCAAGGGTGCCCGGGAACTAGACCATCCTCCTGTCGTTTCTTCCGGCCGGCTTCGTTCTTCGTCCAAGCAAATTATTGAAACCTATGTATCCCTCAAGATTGAAGGTACTCAGCGCGCCCGTTCCCATTCATCTCGCACCGACCGCTGGAACGAAGACTTTGAGATTACTGTCGACAAAGCAAACGAAGTTGAGATTGCCGTATATGACAAACATGTTTCTGAGCCACACCCTGTTCCTATCGGTCTTCTCTGGATTCGGATCAACGATCTAGTCGAAGCGCTAAGACGGCAAAAGGTCATGATGGATAGCGGTCAGGGTGGTTGGGTGACAGCCGGTGCCATGGATGGTGAACCCGGCGACCCACTTGTTGGAAGATCACCCGCGCCACACGGTACCTTCGGAGATGTAAATGCCCCGTTAGATCTGGGGCCTGGAGCAATGAGTCAGCCCAGTGGACCGATAGGCTTCGCAAGTCAAAACGAAGGTATTGATGCTTGGTTTGCGGTGGAACCTGCTGGTGCACTAGCTCTGCACTTGAACTTTGGTTTGTACCCCGTGTTATCGCGTCACATGACATGTTGACAGCGTTACAGTCAAGGAGAACGTAAGGAAGCGTCCTCTAGACGCTCCTGGAGGGCTCGGTCGTCAAGGCGCCGTCAGGAAGCGTAAAGAAGAAGTTCACGAAATGAATGGCCATAAGTTCATCCAGCGTCAATTCTACCAGATCATGCTATGTGCCTTTTGCGGCGATTTCCTTCTCAATGCGTTGGGATATCAATGCGAAGACTGTCGATACACTTGTCACAAGAAATGTTACGAAAAGGTTGTCACAAAGTGTATATCCAAATCCAATACCGGGGTATGTGGCCCTCTTTTGGTTGTCTTACTTTTCGGTGGTGTTTTATCTGCCTCGCGTTACAGGATGGCGACGAGGAGAAGATCAACCATCGTATTCCCCACCGCTTCGAGCCCATCACCAACCTGGGTGCTAACTGGTGTTGCCATTGTGGCTACATCCTTCCCCTTGGTCGGAAGAATGCCCGCCGGTGCACCGAGTGTGAGATAACTTGCCATGCCAATTGTGCGCACCTCGTCCCTGACTTCTGTGGCATGTCCATGGAGACTGCCAATCAATTGCTTCGCGACTGGCGCGATATCAACCGAGCGCGCGGGGGTAGAACCATTACTGCGAAGCCAGTCGTGCAAATCAGTACCCCTCAGACACAGGTCCCGCCACTTCCGCTAGCTGATGTTCCCATTACTCAGGGCGTGGACCGGTTAAGTCTCACGGGAACAGCGGATATACCACCGCCGACAGAGCCATACGGTCGTCGCACACCCACTCAGGATGGGATCGACCTTCGGTATCATGCACAGTCTCCGTCGAGTATTCCCCCTCGACCGCCTCCTGGAGCCAGAGTCCCGGTCCCTCCCGCTTACCCCAACGAGCCACTACTACCCCCGGCAGTTCCACCTATCCCGTCAGGATATGAAGAAGACGACTACGGTGTCCCCCCGGTAAAGGTGAATTGTATTGATTAGGCGCATCCCGGAAGCTGATTGTTTGAACGAAAAAAAAAGTCTACATACCCACAGCAGAGTTTACCTCTGCAGGCCACTCTGTCTCTGCAACATCAGCAATACGCTCCGCAGCGAGTTCAGCAGGCTGACGCAGTTGCTGCAGTCCAAACAACGTCTCCTACTCAGCGTGCCCCTAGTCGCAAGCGGAAGGTCGGTCTCGACGACTTTAATTTTCTAGCTGTCCTCGGAAAGGGAAATTTCGGCAAAGTTATGCTCGCAGAGGAAAAGAGGACGAATGGGCTGTACGCGATCAAAGTCTTAAAGAAGGAGTTCATTATCGACAATGACGAAGTGGAAAGGTGTGATACCCGTTGTTGTAGTATGGCTGAGGACGGTTGCTCATCCTATTTAGCACTCGCTCGGAGAAGCGCGTGTTTCTGGCTGCCGCTCGTGAACGCCATCCCTTCTTGCTTGGTCTTCACTCCTGTTTCCAGACAGAAACTCGCGTCTACTTTGTGATGGAGTATGTGAGCGGGGGAGACCTCATGTTACACATCCAGCGCAAACAGTTTTCTCTCCGGCAAGCAAAATTTTATGCTTCCGAAGTTCTCCTGGCCTTGGAATACTTCCATGCTAACGGGATTATCTACCGGTAAATGACCTTCACACTGCACTACATTCTAATCGAGCATAACCTTGATAGGGATCTGAAGTTGGACAACATCTTGTTGACGCTTGACGGCCACGTCAAGGTTGCAGATTATGGGCTTTGCAAGGAAGATATGTGGCACGGTAATACGACGAGCACCTTCTGTGGCACTCCGGAGTTCATGGCTCCCGAGGTTCGTCCAATTAGCAGTCTATCGATGATCGCCAAGTTGACATTCTGTTTATCAGATTCTCCTTGAACAACGATATGGTCGCGCTGTTGATTGGTGGGCCTTTGGCGTGCTGACGTACGAAATGTTGCTTGGGCAGTCACCCTTCCGTGGTGATGATGAAGATGAGATTTTCGATGCCATCTTGGAGGATGAGCCATTATACCCGATCACTATGCCGAGGGATGCAGTTTCAATCCTGCAAAAGGTAGCGCTCAATTCCCTCTGACGCATTCCCCTCTGATGTCGAGGTGTCCACAGTTGTTGACAAGGGATCCTGCTCGTCGGCTCGGTTCGGGTAAGGCGGACGCTGAGGAGATTAAGAGGCATCCGTTCTTCAAAGACGTCAACTTTGACGACGTGTTCAACAAGCGCATTCCTCCACCCTACTTCCCGACCATTGTAAGTTTCCACGACTCGATAGATTTCGATGCCTAAGATTCCGTAGAACGGGAGTGCCGATACTAGCAACTTTGACGAAGAGTTCACCCGTGAACAACCGACCTTGACGCCAGTGCACGGCCAGTTGTCAACCCGCGACCAGCAAGAATTTGCTGGGTTCTCTTGGGTAAGTTGCATGGTTGATGAAGTCACGACATTCCTTGATGTTACTTGTTCAGGTGGCCACTTGGGCAGACATATAACGGACTTGCGTTTTTATCTTTCCTTTTGCTTTGCTACAATTAATACGCGCGCACTGTTCTTTCTACTGCCTGTAGTTGGATAGTCTCGCACACGATCCGTGTAGATGTTGACAATGTAACCTACTCTCTGTATCCTTGCGAAACGAACTCAATGACGTCTGGTTGAATTTGTGGAGACGACGTGTGCACCCGTACCGGGCACCGTGCAGGGATCGTCAGGCAGCCGATTCTGACCGCGCATCAGCTCATGGAAACTTTGCCAGAGAGAAGCGATCGTTTCGTATTCTCTCGTCATTCCGAGCACTTCCTCGAGCTTGCGATTCAAGACGTTGCTCGAGGACAGCAATTCCTCGAAACCCTAGATGCCAGGATTTAGGCGTATTCAACAGCGAAGGGAACCTCTTACTGCGGTGATTTCTGCGGAGAGTCGATCGCGCTCTCGCTCAAAGAACGAGGGCTCTCTTTGTGACATGACGAGCCTTGATGGACGCGAGTCGCTGAGAGTGTCTGACTACGGTATTCAGCATCCCGGCAAGACGCCATGAGCCAAGTTCTTTCCCAGCACCTCAACGACAGATGCTCCCCGACGAGCTCACGACAACCCTGATCGGCAAACTGAAGGACTACGGTTCGCCCTCCGTTTTTCATCTATGCTGCAAAGCGTGCTGAGCTCGTCGGATAACTCTGCCAACTATGCCGCGCCCATCCAGCCGTCGCGCACCCAATTACCGTCACCGTGGTCTTGTTGGCCCCGGGTGTGCTCGGCGCGCTCTGGACGTTCTTCTTGCACTGTCTTGGATTCAAGGACCATGGCGTGCGGCGGGGTGTGTATACTTGTACATCCTTCGCCTGTTTCGTTGATTGTGATGCGCGTGGAATCGGTGCTAGGCTCCTACGCTGCCAGGTATCAATCGACAAACTATGGCGGCAAGGTACCAAAGGGCTCGACGTTTGCACGGCTGCAGTCGCAGGCGGCCAAGGGTGGTAGCAAGTAGATGACGCGCATGTTCGCTTACACCGTCGTTCAAGCTTGCACTCACTTGACACGTTCACTCTCTGGCCACAGGGACTGGTCGCCGAGTTCTGGCCTGTTCGAAAGAGCGCTGCTGTATTACTGCATGTTACAAGAATCCCAGTACGAGTTGCGTGAAACGAGCGGTGAATCCAACCGCTTGCCGTATGCTAATACAGCGTGGTCAGCAAAGTTTTATGGTGCTGTGACACGTGGCGCTGAGAGTGGAATACGGGAACCGACCCTCTACGTACGCTTGCTGTGCACCACTTGTACTCTTGTTTCTCCTCGTCATGGCCCCCAAACCTATCGAAGACATCGACTTTCCCGCTTTGAGCGACATTGTCCTCGAGTTCCTTCGCGCAATCTGGGACACCATCTGTAACGTCTGCCTGGTCATCTGGTCCTACATCTCCGAGGCGTTCATGTCCGTGTGGACCTACCCCCCCTTCGAGACGTTCCGCAACGAGCTCGTCGCAGCCCTGACCGCCTTATTGGATTACGGTCCGTCTCCCCCTTCCTCACCCCCCGCCCACGTTCCAGCGTTAGCCAAGGCGGTGCGGAGCTGGATGACGGCGATTTGACTGACACGTTCCTGATGCTGCGCTGTTTTTGTTTTTTTCGCAGTCGCCGCCCATCCGATCACGTTCACAGCGATCGTCATCCTCGTACTCGTCGTCGTCCCGGCAGTGTGCAGGTTGCTCGTGGTGATGGTGTGCAACTTGCTCTTGGTGGTGTTGGTGTGTTGTTTGGGCCCTAGAGAACTCGTCGTGCTGCGCGGTATGTTATACCGAGGGTATTATGTATGTCGTCGGTGCTTCGTTGCTGACGGGCGGGCTTTCGTTCAGACTCTGACGCTGCGAATTATCAATCGACGGGCTATGGCGGGAACGTGCAGAGGGACTCGACGTGTGCGCATTTTCAGTCGGTGGAGGCCAAGGGTGGTGGTGGATACCGTGCTGTCGGTAGCTCGGGGTCTCCGAGCTGGCACTAGCGGTCGATGCACTGTCTCCTCCTTTCCTGGGTGCTCTTACGGAGCAGTGACTTTATGGAAACTACTTGATGTTCCGAGTACGCATGTATGATACATAATGTCTGTTATGAGCATATCACACCAAACCGTAGTTTTGAGGCGAATCTGATATGATTGACTTTGAAAGCAAAAGTCAAGGTAGCGATAAGCAAACCTTGCGAACGTAACCGTACAACAACAGTGCAGGTGACGATGATACAAGCCAGATCGTCGTCTCGCACACGACCCCCATCTACAAAAATCCGCTTTCTTGCAGCAAACGCGCCATCTTCTCGTCTTCCCTTTCACGAGGTTCCCGCTCCAAACTGAGATTCCAAAACTTGTCGCCCACATCGACTTGCTCGCTAAACTTTCCGAGTGACTCTTCAATGTATATCTGAACTGACGAAAGCGGGTGGAAGTGATGCGGTAGAGTTTGCCAACGCTGGATATCTTGGATGACTTCGGAGGCCTTCTGGCGCTTCCGGAAATTAACTAGATTACCTGGCAGGGTATCTTTGGCACCGTCTTGAATAAACGTCAGGGTAGTTAGGAAAACACCTGCGAGCGTCAAATCAGAATTCATTCGACGTATCCACACGATGTGTCCTTACCAATAAAGGGAACGCATGGGGGTGCAATCCTGGCGAGCGTCGAACGATAGTTGGTGAAATTCTTTCCCGAGTCGATCGTCATCTCGCAAGCGCTCAGCTGTGACATGTGTCGCGAGCTGACTTGTTCCCATGAACGTTTCAGCCGGCGAATAGGAGGTGAGTTTAGCCCAGACACGATAGCAACCATACTAGAGTAATTGTGCAAAGAACGACAATGCTATCATCGAGGTCGGCAGAGAACTCGTGAGACCATAGAAATCACTCACGTCAGCGACGGATATAAAGTGTTTGATGATAGCTGCACGCTTCCTAGAGTCTTCGTGAACAAGCACCGAATCAGCGACCCAGTTGGCGATCTTGTACGACGTTAGCTCGTGCGCTTGTACACCAGGGCGTGACCTTACCCTATTGCTAGTCTGAATAACCCGGGCGATATTGTCGTTGTAATCCGTCTTTTGTTCCCGCGATCTCGAGAGACACTCCACGGGGCGTATCTTTTGATACAATTGACTTTCTAGAATCGTCAGTTGTCGCGCCAACTCCAGAGGGTTCACGTCGAGGAGCTTTAATCTCTTGTTCGTCTTGGGCACGATGGATGTGGGTGGGGACACCAGATTCGGCGTAATCGTCTTTTTGAGTTCTCCCGCACGCTAGAAATCCAATAAAAAATATGGCGTTCTGGGACTATCGCATCACTTACGGCACGGTCGATCAAAATCACAAGTTGCTTGGATATCGCGATCTTGCTGACAGCCTCTTGTAGCAGGAACTCCTTCATCTGGTCGAGAATGTACATGTCTTCTTTCTCGAGGAGATCGTCGTCGGCTACCATGGCTTTCAACGTATTCAACACCCTACAAGTCTCATAAGGACCAGACCAGATAAAGATAATATGAGCGAACCTCATCCGAATGATGTATTGCTTGAGTTTCTTCCATTCTTCTAGCTCGGCAGGAGCCAGGTTATTGGGGACCTGAATATAGAACCGTCGGATAAGAAGATCAAATAGACCGTCCAGGGTTGTGAATGACTTGTACGTCATTAGGAATGTCTTGATGAAGGTCGGATCTACGATCAACGAGTCACCCGGTAAGTTTATCGTACTCCCGCGAGGTACGCACCGCCAGTTTCATGCGATGTGAGGCGCTCTACTAACGCAGGGACCGTCCCAGCACGAACGCTCCCATCTACATCTATAACCATGTCATCTTTGGTATAATCCGGTCGCAAGTACCATGGCTTTGTGCTAATAATGTGCTCAGGAGCGTCGTCACCGAAAATCTTCTTTATCTTCTGCGCGTTAGTAGTAGTCCGAGCTATGGTCGCTATGATAACTTGTCATCATATGGAGGAACAAGGTAATGAAGGGACCCACATTCGTCGTCGTTAAATGATGCCACATCGCTCATGGATGTCCCTTCTCTGGTCCGCTCTGACGGAACCAGAGTGTGTACTGACAGAGTATAGTCACTTGACGAAGCACTCCGCGTAGAATCCGGCTTGGAGTGATCGTCCAGGGTGATCGTGTTGTCGGACATTTGAGATTGACTACGGAACGTTGGAACGCGGTCAGATTGGAGTGCCCCTTTCTTGCTTCCTGGAGCGCCAAACGCCACCTCAATGTCAACGATATCTTCACTCTCCAGATCAGCGGGATTGAGAACCGACATGGGCCGCACATCGTAATGGCTATCCATGATGCTTAAGCGAGATACCCGCCATTCAATTGCGCCCCTGTAGTCTCCTTCAGCAATATCTGCTTGGTCGTGTCCCACGGATAGCAAGGCATCCAGGGTTTGCAGAAGGAACTGGAGATTCGACTTCATCGATGCGGCAATGGCATCTAAATAGTCGTAAAGGTCATCCTTGTCCTGGGTGCCCGCCTTTCCCGAAGGCCGACGAATGTGTTGGGTGGTTAAAAGCATGACTGACGCGTCGTCATAGATAGCTTGCATGGCCGACTCCAGAGTACGACTTAGCAGCCGTGCCTTATCAACCGTCTGGGTGTAGAGTGCACTGTGTTCCTCGGCAACGGGTTCCGTATAAAATCCATCGATGTCGACGTGGCGAGCGATATGAAGATCGGACACGAAGAGCAGGAGCGTCAAAAGTCCTGTAAGAACTTCCCTGCTGGCCAACCATACACGTTGTTCTGTCCCATAGACTAAGTCCAGGGAACAACAACTACGTTGAACAATACTCACCGGACCCAGCAACCCGGTTTCTCAAAGCGGTGTGTAGGCCCCCAAACTTTGCTTGTATAGACACCATGTACGTCTTGAATTCAGAGTACGCGCCTGAGCTGAGGACAGTCTGAGGAAACTCTTCAGGGTCATCCATGGGGACCCAGCCGAATCCCTTCCAGGTTCCACCATGACCAGCTCCAACCAGTCCAGGTCCAACGTGAGTCACGGAAAAGCAGCCTTGAACCCGTTTAGCGAAGACGATTGCTTGCTGTTGCTCGCTATGGTACCTCTGGACTTCTATGACAAAAGTCACTATGGCTCTGTCAAGCTCCTCTGCATCACTCTCGATGCGAGAGGCAGTTTCCTGTGCGGCGGGACCCGAATCATATTCCATGGCACGTGCTGAAAGGACTAGTTTGGATAATGTCGCCGTAACTTTGCGCTGTGCGGGTTTAAGAAGCGTCTGAGCGGCAGTGGTCTCACGTCGGTCCCAGACTTCCCGCGGGATGAGCTGGCTGGGTATATGGCCGGATGGAGGTGCTGAAATATAGAGAAGGTCGCGAACGGCAACCACGACCAATCTGATCAGGTCGTCAAGGGCTTGTGCATGTTCGGACCGACGAGGGACCCCGGTGAGCAACTGGTTCTTCTTGACGACAGTTGCAATAGAGTCCCGGGCAACGTGTGATAGATCGGAAACCAAGTCTGGTGGAGACGGCGCCAAGGATTGTTGCAAAGACTGGGCGATCCTCTCCGCCGCAGTCAGCTCTGGGGCGGGACTTCTTTGGACGGCTGGCGCTAACTCGTCCCGCTGGCCATTCTGAGAACTCCTACTAGTAGACGGGGAGATATCGGCATCCGACGAGTAAACTGCGGAATCATCCGAGTCACTAATGTGTTCAGGGGGACTTTGACGCCGCTCGCGCAACCCGCGGTCCTGACGCGCCATAGAGTCCGATCGAGAACGATTGATCTGATCGGTTTCGTCATGACTATAGAATTCCGAGGAGGTCGTAGAGGAGCTAGTGAGGGCACGGGGACGCCCTTTCTTGGCAGAAACCTCATTCTCTGGAAGCGTCCAGCTCACTTGGCCTGTCAACTTGTTGAGGTAGAAGTATGACATGCCGTCATCGGCGAGCCGTCTGACCCAAGGTTCCGGAGTGCCCGACCGTTTAGGCACACCAAAGCCAGCTAAGGTGGTCTCTGCAAGCGCGCCAAAACCCAATCCGGCGCCAGCTCCTGCACGAGCGCTGGGCTGTGAAGCGGTCAAGCCAACGAGATCACCGTCAGAAGTGTCATCGATGTCGAGAGGCAAGTCGCGAGAATGTTGTCCTGTTTGAGTGTTGATGTAGTAGATCTATTACAATCATGAATGATCCATGCAAGGGTTGGAAACAGGAATGGAGTGACTCACCTGACCATCCTGCGTAACTTGTGGCATCCAAAAATCATTTGACATGGTTTCTCCTGCAGAAGCTCGGTGGCCAAGTTCGAGAAAACCGTTGGAAGGGTCGGCGAGCTCTGCTGCGCCCCATTCAGTTTCCGAGGTGTAGTGGTCCTGAGCGGTATCCCTCCGAAGAAGGCGCGCCGCTTCCTGCGGGTCTTGAGAGGCATCCCGGACCTGTTGCAGCTGGTGATGTTGCAAGACTTGTTGTTCGTATTGCGACAGCGCGAGTTCTCCTTCCTCTTCGGAGATGATGGTAACGTAGTTTGACGGGAACCAACCCCGTTCGTCGCCGAGAAGACCATCCCACCAGCCGGATTCTAACTGGGTGAGGACCTCTATGATGTCATTTTTGCGAAAGGACAGGGATGAGGCATCGTTGGTCTGGTAATCGTATAGCGCGCGACAGAAGAAAGTGGTGATATATTGCTCTTCGGGGGCGTCGTCCGGGCTGACTCCATCCTGGTAGGGGAGACCACCATAAGCGACACTTAGTGTAGCCATGGGAGGGAGATTCGGATGCGAGAGTGGAACGACAAGGACGAGGACGAGGACGAGGACGAGAACAGGGAGAGGGTAACTTTGCCGAGTCGTAGTAGCGTTCAGACTCGCTCGCTCACAGGTACGTTTACGTAATCAACCTAGTCGTTCCCAAGCCCCATAAGTTACCGTCTATAAGACTGATTACGGTCACGTCAGAATCACCGCATACCTCGTGTTTGAGAACGTCTAGGGTCACTGGTCATCGCTTCAGCGTTCTCTGCTTCTCGGCGAACTGCACTATCTTTTTATCCACAAACATCCCCTTGCGCACTCGCACCCCATCCATGTACTCCTTGGCTAGGTTCGACCGATCCGCTTTCTCACCCAGGTCTTCTAGCTCCTCCTCCGTCGTGGGGACCCAGAACGGATCTTGATCGAGCATCTCATAACTATCCGCTTTCGTTCAGCACGCGCACACGCTTTGCGTAAATCACGACCTACCCGCTAAAAATCAGCTGAGGGCTTGCTGCTCCCGAGGTTCGTTTCCGTACATCTTGGATCTCTGTCAGTCGTGCGTGCACCTCGAACCCTGAAGTCGCGTACCATCGGCGAAGCCGAAACTCTCCACCACAGGCAACAGCGCGGAGACAGTAAAGTATGTTGTGCCTTCCTTCATCTCCTCCCCCACAATTCGGCCACGTCGTTTCGCCACTACGCCATACACCTTCCCGAGGACGTCCGCTGAGAGTAAACACCGGGTGAATGTGTCAGCATCACACCGGGACATTGGTGACTTACTGGATGCTTGAATATCACACGAGTACATTGCCAACTTGAGCCTTGGCGACCAGTCCAGCAACGCACTTCTACAGGCATCTCTCACGGCTGAGATCACAGAACCCATCACCTGCGTTAATCTACTCTGAACTATTCCCTATTAGCCATCAACTTTACGCATCCTGACCTAGAACGTACCAATCTCCCTTTCCAAACTTTCAGAGTCAACCTGAACATCCTCGACGAAGTACGCAACTCCTTCGACGGGTTCTGCGCATAGCGGACCCTGAAAGGTTGCCAATTGAAATCCCGTTTCGATATGACCAGCAAAATCAAAGTCCTTCCATGACTCGTCCTCCGTGCGGGACGTATCCGAGATCTGATCCCGCATCAAGCGTCGTTTGAGCCTGTAAGATGAGTTACCGCAATGATTATGCCACGAATTCGCGAAGATGACGCACGATGTGGGAACAAGGTCTTTACGGGCATCAATCAGAAGGCACCCCCCGGCGCCCTGAGGGCCAAATGCCCAAATTCGATCAACAATATCAACCCATTCACCACCTGCTTCGACACACTTCTCCTTGAGTGCGTCCCAGAACTCCTCCGGTTTGACATTTGGAACATGTACTAGGTTTCCCTGCACCTCAGGACGATCCCCCTCGACAGTGACATTACTGTGTTCATCGGAAGTACCCCGATCGGTGGGCTTGCGTTCTTGTAACAAAGATCTCAGCGTTGACAGATTCTGTTGAATGAAGTGGAGAATGTTGTCTGGCAACGGTGCCGACCGGAGAGTAAAGATAACGATATTTTGAGAACTCGCTCCCTTTATTGTCCCCCGTACGGCATTGGGCGTCTTAGGAGGTGCCATATCTGGGAGAACGTGATAATAGATATGAACGCGAAACGTTAGGACTCACCTGGGGCCTTGACAACGGTCTCACGAAAGGGAACGATGGGTTTAGAAGCCTGAATCTCCACTCGCGCAAAACGCTCACGCAGGTCCTTGAGACATCTCTGTGGGAATTGTTCCATGTACCAAGGTGGGCAGAGAACGAACGCAAGGCGCACCTCCAAGTGCAATTCCCCTGCTGTGAGAATGACGTGTTCGCCAGTTTGCTGCTGGAAAGTCTCCATACATGGATCTGCTTGTGCCAGCAAGCAGAGCCCAGTGACCAGCTTCGGCATGTCTGCGGGATTCTTCGGTTCCAGCGCGACCCGCACAATAGGGGGAGCCTATGGCGCACGGATTTAGTGTATCGGTGAACGGAGACAACATGGCTAGGACGATACCATCCGATTAGCACCACCGAGATTTATGAGACACCTCTGATCTTGTTGAGGGCTGCTGTCTTGCTGAACTCCAGCCTCTCCGGGGGAGCACAGAGTCGCATTTCTCCAGACCTTGCCTTCCAGCCCCCTGATTGCGAAGGTGTTCCCAGCCCTAACACTAGGGACTGGCTGTAACTCGCGTCCCATCATGACGTATAGGCCCTTTATTTCTGTGACCACGATACTGTCAACATTCGCAGGATGATCGGGCGATAATGCGACGCTGTATTTGGGTAAAACGCAATATATCTTTGTCCCGACTTTGATGGTCCCAGAGTAAAGGCGAGCAAAGCCGAGGAGGGTCTCGTTACTGGCCACGAGCAGTTTTTCCGGAGCGTCAGCAGTGTCTTCAGGGCCCTCGGTGGTCGTTATGCTGTCCGAATTATCCGACGCTGCCTCCTTGCGCGCCTCTCTGACCGCTCTTCCCCGCATGCGCAACTCCTCTGCCGTTAGAGGTCTGATTTTGTTTTCTGGGAGTTCCTTCGTAGGAACAGCAAACATCTTGCTGATATACGCCGTGACGTATGCGCCAGTACCCGAGTTGGAGGAGTAGAGATCCTGCTCTAGTTTGTTGTTCGGCTTGATTCCTTGGTCGAAAATGTTCGGATACAGCATTCGAGGTAGGCGAACTGCCTGGGCAGCAGAAGGCGAAGGGATGACGTCGATGACGCTTTGTATTACACATGTCGAAAGTGATAACCATTGGTTGAAGATGGCGGAGAGCAGCTGTCGATAGTCTTTCGAACGAAGATCACGAGGTAAAAGCTTCAAATTCAGGGTGGACACAATTTTTGCCACTTTCTCAGCATTCCTACAACTACGTCAAACTTTGCTGGTCTCCGAGAATTAGATACTGACGGGTTTAAAACGACGGCATCATAGACGGCCCATAGGTTTTCCAACACGAAATGAACGAAGAGAGGCTTTAGGGAGCGTCCTCGCAAATGTTTGTGGCTGATGACCCTTTTCGTCTTCGGATCCAAGTAAAAATCTCCCCACAAGACACGTCGCAGGTCATCTTCCTTCAATCCCAGCTTGGCCGAGTAAAGTTGGGCGAACTTCCCCACACGGAAGCCCCACCCGTCTATAGCAGATGCAAAAACGACATTTCCACGTTCCGGAGCAAAATAAATGTCTTCGTCATCTTTCTCTTTGAAGGTTTCCTCCTCATTTGCCGTAGCCTCTCCTTCATCGGCGTACTGGTCCTTCTTCCCGGTAAGTCGACGGTCGCGTTCTTCCCTCCAGCGCAGATCATCCTCCATGCGCTCACTAGCAAAAAATTCGCCCATCACCACGTTGACCTGTTCGATCAGCCGCGCAAGATGGTGATATGCTTCCATCGGGGAAAGCTTCAGCTCAGTGATCAACCTGTCAAGCTTGTTAATTACGAGGATCGGACGCAAATTGTCCTGCCATGCTTGTCTGAGCACGGCGATAGTCTATACGTGATTACCAGTCGAAAGAAATTGATCCGGGAATACGAGGACTCACCTGAGTGCAAACCCCCTCGACCACATCAACGAGCACTAGCGCTCCGTCGCATAGCCGGGAAGCGGTAGAGACCTCTGCAGAAAAATCCACGTGCCCCGGGGTATCAACCATGTTAATAATATAAGTTTTGGGTGGTGTTCCTGGACGCTTATCATGTTGCTGTCCTTCACTGGGGCATACATATGCGTCACGTACCGTCGTCGCGTTCCCTGACTTGGAACTTCAGTGAAACAGCGCTGCTTTCCATCGTGATACCGCGCTCAATCTCATCTTCGCGGCTGTCCAGATATCGCAGCTTTCCGGCCATCTTGGGCGATATGATGTTGTTTGCTGCCAGGAGTGCATCCATCAGCGTGGTCTTTCCATGGTCTACGTGACCAAGTGTTGTGATGATCCTGACATTAGCTGGATCGGGAGCTTCGTGACTTGGCTGACTGCTTGCCATCGGGTACTAGTCTAGTTTGGTACTTCCAACGATGTTTCCTGCTCCATATTGGCCAAGTAAATGATTCGGGTCGGGCCCGATTCCCGACGATTGTACTGATGTCTATCGATTTTCGTAATGAATAAATTCGAATATGCTGCTCCCGCGATGAGAATGCACCAAGTCGCCAAGTAGACGAAGCTCTGTGTGCACTCAATGCGTATTGGATGCAACGTACCGCAGGGACGTGATAGTTTATCACCCTATCTTACCTCGACCCCCACATGGCCTCTCACAGCCTCAGCGATGCCTCTAGGCTCTCTCTCAGGGTACGATGCAGCCCCTTCCCGATCAAGACCAGCTTTCCAGAGTCTGGAATCCCAACCACGTCCCTTCCTTCCACCGGCGTAATCTCATACATGTTTTGTACTCCCTGGAGCATGAATTCCTCGCCAGTACGCAGGATGAATAGTCCCTTGCAGCGCAGAACCTTAAAGTCAAGGTCCAGGCAGTCTCTCCCCGCGGGGTTGTCGTGTCGCCAAAGTAGTTCCTGAATCCACCCTTCGAGTTTGGCGAGCTGATCGCGTGTCAGAGGAGGGATGGTCAGCTGAAGGCTGGATATTCCACGGAGTTCGTAGTGCGTAGCAGAGCTTTGGCAAGTATGATCATGAGGGCCATCGAGAGCCTCACTGCATTGGTGGAGTTGAAAAGTGGAATTTTGTAGTTGTCTGGCCCCCGCGTAAGCATCGATGTTCAAGATGTGGACTAGATCGATATTTGCTTGTATCGTCCGGTGGATTGACGCTGATGGATTAACTTGGTGGATCATTCTTTCTGTCACAGCTAGTTTATCATCCGATACGAGATCGACCTTGTTTAGCAGAATCACATCCGAACACGCTATCTGTCTGTACCAGGCAAGTGTCAATACCGTGAGTTACCGTAAAAACTTGGCACACCTGAGGCTCTCGCCAATGCCATCAACTGAATGGTCTTCCTCCATTTGCTGATTAACTATTAGATCAGAGGTCTATCTTCCCCTGGGTTCATATTCGTGATTACCTGCTGGCCAAAAGCTGCGTCGACTACACAGACCACACCATCGAGGGTTATTTGCCTCCGGAGTCCTGCGGAATATTCTTCGTTTAGCCAAAACATAGATGCGATGGGACCTATTTCAATTGGAGCTCGGCTCGATTTGGACTTGAACGATAATGACAATCCTTACCGGGGTCAGCAAGTCCGGTGGTCTCGAGCATGATGTGGTCAAATGCACCCTTGCGTTCCATCAACTTTTCGATAGCGGCCATGCCCGCATCTTTGATACTGCAACATAGACACCCGTTTGCCAGTTCAAGAAACTCTTCCGAATTCTCGGCCATTGGATCCTCGCTAGAGGCAATGTTGATTGCCTTCGCTAAACCATCGAAGATGAGATGAACAAGAGATAGAGACATGGCCACCTGTTGACCAACCCTCGATATTCTACTGCATCGTGAGTGTTTATGTTGGAAACACAAGCAAGCGACCCACTGCCGTATCCCCGAACTCGTTCATGATTACTGCGATACGATACCCATGTCGTTCTGTAAGTATGTGCCTGCACGTCGTCTTTGGTACACTTAAAGTAATGGAAGAGCAAGCAAACCTACCTCAACAATGTCGACTTCCCGGCGCCGAGGAAGCCAGTGATAATAGTGCATGGTATCCGCCGTGGTACCCGTGAACCCGGTTCTACAGGGTCAATGAGTGTCCTGCGCCGTGTGGTAAGTCCCCAGTGCCACTCGAAACCGATTCAACCATCAGACCCACGGTATCTCGTCGTCTTGGTCCAGGTCCATATCCAAAAAGTGACTCTCCGAACTCCGAATAACTACTTCCGAGGCCGTCAATTGCCCCCACCTAGTTTCGTTTGGTGGCGGTTGTCTGTTGCCTTTAATCCTTTCTTTCACCCGGTTATGGCTGCGCTCAATCTCAGTGACGAGGCCCTGAGGGATCTCGTGCAAGGTCCCGGAGATGTAGAATGGAGGCAAGTCTGACCCGCTCTCCGCCAAACGCATCTCGACTGCCCCTGGCTTGGTCGTGGCCACGGCTAACGATGTGGCCCAGGTACGAGATGAGACGGGAATGCCAAGAAATATTGCCTGGCCTCTTTCTTGGCCCATTCCAAGCTTCGAAGTCGCTCGAAACGTTGAAATCTCAGGGTGTCACTCATATGTAAGTCGTGAATGTTCGTTGGTGTCCATCGCTGCCGCTTGCCACCGTGGACGGGGAGGTTCAATGACGACTTTCTAGTGTCTGCATTAGAGACCAGAAAGAGGCGTTCTCCGTTAGGCCTCGATTCCCTGACCAGTTCACGTACTTGGTTTTGGACGTGGAGGACAACGAGGAACAAAATGTCATTAGACTATTCCCCCAGTAGGTTCCTTCAAGGTTCTTCGCATCCGGAGGCCGAACTAGTCCATATAGAGCAGATCACTTCATCCAAGAGGCTCTGACCCAAGGTGGCAAGGTTCTCGTGCATTGCAATGGTGCGTCACATTCAACACCAACCCCTATATCGCCTGTTCATGGTTACAATTATCATGTTCTAGGTGGCATCTCACTGTCCCCTGCGTTCGTGGTCATGTTCGTCATGCGGCATTGTCAACTTTCCTGGGAAGATGCTCTCCACCTGGTACAGAATCGGCGATACTGTATATCACCAAACGGAGGTTTTCTGACGCAGATCAAAGTACACGACTCCCTAGCTGACAAAGTAGTATTGTCCTCACTGATTCTTACCTCGTTCGATCACCTGTATAGGAATATGAATCCATATACAAGGCCAAAGCCGCGGTTGCCAATTTTCCCACAGCACCAGTGCAAAGAGTAGTGTCTCGTAGGAAGAGGGATGACGACGAGGACGAAGACTCGAGGTTCATATCACCCTGCTCTTGACTCTGCACGCCTTGACCATCCCTAACAGAATAGAAGACCGTAAAAGGGTACTCGTTGGTGGTGACGACAACGACGCGATGATGGCGACAGGACCCTGACATTGCAGCTAGATGGCCTCTCGCTGCATTGTCTGGCCTAGCTAATTATTATACTGTATAAATGACTTGGCTCGTCTACCTGTGTTGTGAATATACTTGGCTGTAAGGATATACGATGTCGGGCTATAACGACTTGATCTTGGCCTTTTCCTTCTCGAGCACAACCTGCTTCGCATGCACATCTATGGTGCCTGTTAGTGATTGTCCACAAATAGAACAACAAGTACAGCACCTTTGCGTTTTACAAGAGCCTCTATTGATATCCCTGCGAAAACGATAGCCGCCCCAAGCCACTGGCCAATGGTTAGCCTATGGTTATACACCACTACCGACAAGATCATGGTGAACATTTTCCGAGTCAGAGTGATTGTCCTGCAAAGGAATCGAAGCATATGAGCCTGAAGAGCACACAGGATACAAGTACTAACACCAAAGTCAACGACCCAAAGTGCTGGAGTGTCTCGAAGATGAACAGTTGACCAAGTGCGCCCGTGATTGCAAACTGAGCGAGTGGTACGATGATAGAAGGGTGTGACCTTATAAATTCTAACGCGCTGGAAAACTCGCTCTGTGTGCCCGATGTGGGGTGGAGGACAGGGATATAGGGCAATGGGAGCGTTCCGAGGGCCGTGGTCAACACCGTACAAAATGCATTGATCCAGAACATCATCTGTTGCCCTGAAACTTTGTACTTTGAGAAAATCTCATCCTGTGTCGAATTGACAGCGCCGTCAAGGATCAGGTTAACGAGAAGATATGCGATGCCAACAAGCTGGAGGTATGGCGACTGGGCTTCGTCAGGGGTCTTGCTGGATGTTGCTTTGGAAGGCTTCTCGTTTCCAAAGAACATGAATACGCTAATACCGGTCGTGACCAATGCAACGACAAGATACTTGTGAGGGGCAAATTTGCGCCGATAGAGCAGGAAGTTCATGAGCATGACGGGAACAAGTTTGCAGGACTTTCCGAGGACCATGGTAGGGTATGTAATATACGAAAGCGCGGCGAAGCCAAACGGAGCGGCAAGGGCAATGAAACTGGAGCATTGGAGATAACTGAGGAGGAGGCCTTTGCGATATGAGAGAGTATCTGTAGTAGGCAAATATCCTTTTCCAGATGTTTGGGAGTGTCCATTCATCGTATTCGAGGCTCCGTTCTCTTTAGATGACCCATTGGACCGTATGGGTGTGGGGACATCGAGGCCAAGAAGGAAAGAGAAGGAAGATTCTGGCTTTCCGCGCACACGAATGTAGCAAAGAGCGGACAAGCAGCTGAGGAAGCTCTGGCACGTCCCGATGAATAATGCCGACTTGAACTTGTGGGTGGACTTCCCGTCAGTTGACTGGAATGGGACCGACACTACACGCGTAGAATCAGTTCCAGAGCTTTGGAGAGTAAACTTGTGATCATACGTCGCTCTTGCGCGATGGCCCAGAGCTGGTCGTGACTCTGGGTTAGTTGAACTCTTTGGAGTAAGATAGAATAACTCACAAGAAACATGGCGTACACGCCCGTTACACACAGACCGAGCCTACGCGGGCATGTCAAGGCAAGGAATGCGATGGAAGGGTACTGACGGCTAACCTTAGCAGAGACATTATGAATGCCTTCAGGGAATGACTGGACTCTGAATAAATGCTCGAAGTAAGGTGCTCGCCAGGTCATCACGTCTGCGTGTCAACGTGGCAGTAACCCAAGTCTAAGGTTAGGGTCACGGTCACGGAACGCTCTGTACACGTAAGTGCAATTTTATTCTACAGTGTAGTTCCATGACCGTAAATAAGCCGTCAGAGTGCTGAGAAAGCTATGATCTTGAGTGCCAAGTTTTAATAGCGAATCTGGCGATTCCGGTTCCGTCCGCGTTGATGCGTCGTGCATCGGTCGCAACAGGATCCAAAGCCGGGGCCGATGTTTCACATGTTCGGTGGATGCACGATGTGCTGCGCCGGCAGAAGTGAACGCGTTCTGGAAGTGGCTGGATCCGATCAAACGCTTTTGCTTGTCGCGGGAGAGCGAAGGTACGCAGACGCTGATCAGGATACTATCATTTCACTTTAATCGATTGGCCCATCTTCGCGAACGTACGGCGAGCCACAAGTACAAACCTAGTGCCCCAGCAACGCCCAACCAACCGCGATGATTATTGTTGCCACCGCCACTGATCCAGGGAAATCGCGTCATTTGAGACACGCACTACCACAAATGGCGCGGGCACGAGTTCCAGCCGAGATGGGGCTGCAAGGTGCACGTTCCTGCGGCCAGCGTCGCCGATCGGGGGGGACTAATGTGCGTCCAACGGACGAGTACTGTTCCCGTCGGGTTTCGTGGTAAACTTGTGTGCAAATTGCCGAACCCTCCGAACCCTCCGCGGGCGAATACTACTTCCACCACTTATAAATTTCGCTTATGTCCTACTACCAAGTGTCTTAGTATCTCCCTTTTCTGCCACCGCCATCGTATCCCCGCCTGAGCTTGTTTTACCCTGAATTGCACCCGAATAATTTAGACCGGATTTACTGCGTGGGAAAGCGCCACTTCCCTTTTGATTCGAGCCCCCACTCGCTCTCTGTTCTTGTTTCCTCCGTTTGTCTTACAGTCTCTTCCAAGGCGAGGGTCCTACTCTCTGGCCTCTCCACTCAGCCTCCACTGGTTTTCTTAGGCTCTTCTGGTCCTGTATCCGTCCCTTGCAATGGCTGTCACGTCTTCCTCTGACATCGCCATTCTCGCAGCCGGCGTAGTCCTCGCTGGTGCTTATCTCTTCCGTGATCAAATCTTCTCCTCCAAACAAAAAGTCGTTCCGGTTTCTTCAACGAAAACGTCCAATGGCCACAGCAATCCGAGGGATTTTGTCGCCAAGATGAAGGAGGGGGTATGATCCGCAGTTTATCCCCTTCTGTCCCCCCAACCGACCTTTTTGCTTTAGAAAAAGCGCATCGTCATCTTTTATGGTTCGCAAACAGGTACCGCCGAAGAATATGCCATTCGTCTCGCTAAGGAGGCCAAGTCCAAATTTGGTCTCTCCTCTTTGGTTTGCGATCCCGAGGAGTATGACTTCGAGAACCTCGACCAAGTCCCAGAGGATTCTTGTGTCTTCTTCGTCATGGCTACCTATGGAGAGGGCGAGCCAACCGATAATGCGGTGCAGCTCATGCAGAACGTGACAGATCAGTCCTTCGAGTTCACAAACGGCGAACACAAGCTGGAAGGTCTTAAATATGTGGTGTTCGCTCTCGGCAACAAAACTTATGAACACTATAATGCCATTGGTCGTAGCGTCGACGCTGAACTGACCAAGATGGGTGCCGTCCGCATTGGCGAGCGCGGTGAAGGCGACGACGATAAGAGTATGGAAGAAGATTATCTCGCATGGAAGGATGGCATGTGGGATGCATTTGCAGAGGCTATGGGTGTCGAGGAGGGTCAGGGTGGGGACACCCCTGATTTTGCTGTTACAGAACTCGATTCGCATCCTCCTGAAAAGGTTTACCTCGGTAAGCTTCACATTTATCATGCATGTCTGGAATACTTATTTGTCTACCAGGTGAATATTCCGTTCGTGCTTTGACCAGAACCAAGGGCATTCATGACGCCAAGAACCCTTATGCATCTCCTGTTACGGTGTCTCGCGAACTCTTCAAAGCTGGCGCAAATCGGAACTGCGTACATTTAGAATTCAACATAGAAGGCTCTGGAATCACTTATCAGCATGGCGACCATGTCGGCGTCTGGCCATGCAATCCTGACGTTGAGGTGGAACGTCTACTTTGTGTACTCGGGTTTGGACACAAGAGAGATACCGTCATTAATATTGATTCCCTCGATCCTGCTCTGGCCAAAGTTCCTTTCCCTGTTCCTACCACTTACGGTGCGGTGCTTCGCCACTACATTGATATAAACGCAGTCGCAGGTCGTCAAATGCTCGGAGTTTTTTCCAAGTTTGCACCATCCCCCGAGGCTGAGGCTTTCCTTAAGACGTTGAGCAGTGATAAGGAGAAATACGCTACAGTTGTCACAAATGGATGTTTCAAGCTCGGAGAGGTGCTTCAGCTTGCTACTGGAAACGATATTACGGTTCCACCTACCCCTGACAACACCGCTGTGTGGTCTATTCCTTTCGACATCATTGTTTCGTCTATCCCCCGTCTGCAGCCTCGCTACTACTCGATTTCCTCTAGTCCCAAACTGCACCCCACAGCGATCCATGTCACTGCTGTGGTACTCAAGTATGACTCTGTTCCCAACTCCCAGTCACCTGCTCGTCCCGTCTATGGTGTCGGTACAAATTTCTTGTTGAATGTCAAACATGCTGCAAATGAAGAGCCTATCACGTCCCTCCCGTCCTATGCCATCGAAGGACCACGCGGTGCTTATAAGGATAATACCCTGTACAAGGTCCCTATTCACGTTCGACGTTCGACGTTCCGTTTGCCCACCAACCCTAAGAGCCCTGTCATCATGGTTGGTCCTGGTACCGTGAGTGTCATCGAACGCGCAATATCTGGTTGTTTTCTGACGAGATGGCAGGGTGTTGCTCCGTTCCGGGGTTTCGTGCAAGAGCGTGTCGCTCTCGCCAGACGCACGGTTGAGAAAAACGGACCAGATGCACTCAACGACTGGGGCACTATCTCGCTCTTCTACGGTTGCCGTAAATCTGCTGAGGACTTTTTGTATGCCGAGGAATGGCCGAAGTATGTAGAAGACCTGAAGGGGAAGTTCAAGCTCCAATGTGCTTTCTCCCGTGAGCCTCCTTATAAACCAGATGGGAGCAAAATATACGTGCAAGACCTTATCTGGGACGACCGGAAGAATATTGCAGACGCGATCCTTGTTGGGAAGGGATACGTTTACATCTGTGGTGACGCCAAGGCGATGAGCAAAGGCGTGGAGGAGGTGCTCATGCGGATTCTCGGCGAGGCCAAGGGAGGGGGTGCGGAAGTGGAAGGCGCTGCAGAAATTAAGTTGCTCAAGGAACGGTCGCGATTACTGTTGGACGTTTGGAGTTAATTGGGTCTCTGCTTGCTTAGGAGGGTGCCCGGTTTGCACCCATTCGAACGACAATATTCACGATCCCCTTAGGGATCTAATGAATAGACTTGCAGCGTACTTACTTTTATTATCTCATGAACACCTCCACTCTTCTCGAGTTGCCAGCTTGTACTTTGGGTTGAAGGAGTAGCACGAAATGTTTGGACCAGTATGAGAATTATGCACTCAACTTTTACGACGGTAGTATTTATGTGATGCACGGAATTCGACTCGGATTCTACAGTTGGCCTCCGAAGCGTTCCACGGCTGCAGCTAGCGGTGTTCGAGCGCCCACAATGTTGCAGACCCGGGGAACCCAACGGACCGTTGCATTTCGAGCGTCGAAGTTTCGTCGCTCGCATTCAACTCCTCAAACCCAAACGCATCCTCGTGACCAACACGCTTCTCTAACCCCAGAACACATCTCGACGGCTGCAGAGATACATAACGCTGCTGGTCCTGTTCCCGGACAGACCCAAGAGCAGGGCTCAAGCCATCCCTCGGTAGACCTCGAGGCCTTCCGGAGCCGTCTCAGGGACTGGGGTATCTTCGCCACCTCTTCTCTGCGACGACGCGCGGACCAGTGGTCCAAAGATGCCACTACCACGTTTTCGCGCCTCGGCCTACATCTCAATCGGATGACGGGATACGAAGCAATCGAGATTCTAAAGGGACGGGTTGTCGAACAAGGTACGGTATCTCAATTATCTCTACTGTTTCTGGGAGGGCAGCGGACCGACGCACGTCTCCACGTCCCAAGAGGCGCGAATAAAGGCGACGCGACGTGCGGCTGGGGAAGCCAAGGCAGCCTACGACGACGCAGTCCTCCGGCGCGCCCTATCTCAGCGGCAGGTCAACGACCTCCTCCAGCGCAAGTCTAGCTGGACCGACAGCGACGTCGGCCACTTTACCTCGCTCGTTCGCTCGGATCACTCTTTTGAGCAAGAGGAAGCCCACACAAAGGCACGCGTGGGAGAGACGGAGGATGCGGTAGACCGGGAGTTCAGCGAGTTGATGAGGGTCATTTTGGCGCGATACCACGAGGAGCAGGTCTGGAGCGACAAGATTCGGAGCGCCTCGACTTATGGGTCTTTGGCTGTTCTTGGGGTCAACGTGGTAGTGTTTGTCATGGCGATCATCGTCGTGGAGCCATGGAAAAGGAAGCGACTGGCACAGACGTTTGAAAGAAAAGTGGATGAGTTGGGTGCCGAGACAAAGGCTGTGATGAACGCAGGTGCAACTCGACTAGAAGAGCGGCTGAAGGCGCACGAGAAGGTACTGACCGAGCTGATCACCCAGGTGTCGGCAGAAGCTCAGCAAGAGTTCTTCGCTGCGGAATCAGTCTTCGAGGAAGCATCCGCAGAAGGGACACCTGTGGTTTCACCTTCGGCTCCGTCATGGTGGTCACAGGTACACTTTTCTTATTCGCACCTTGGTGTTATCCGGGGTCGCGAGCTTGTGCTTATAGCCGGAAGCGCTGCGGCTGGGGGAGCCATAACACTTCTAACACGTAGCTTATTTACAAACTGACATATCATTAATGCTGCACACAATGCATCTCGTCGTAGCCTCGTACTCGTTTATGCATTGCAATGCTATCCACCCCTTTCTGCACCTTCCTGCCCAGGACCAACTACATTTATGCTGCGGTACACTCGACAATGGACTCTGAGAAGGACCCGTTTGCAATGTGAGAGGTGTTTCCTTGATAGACGGTGAACCCACCTTTCCAGCATGAATTCTCTACGCTCATGCATGCCACACTCGCTCCAACTCTCAGTGTCCCACTTCACCCAACCCCACCCTTCTTTGATCTACGGGTAGAGGGCGGATTTCCGTGCAGACGATACGAAGGGGGGACGTACTTCTGGTTTCTTGTGCGGCGCCAGCACCACAAGCCAACGGGCCTTTGTACTGAGCTCTCGCAAAAGAGCAAACAATTCGGACGGTGACTCGATAAGATGCAACGCAAAGGAACAGACAACCATGTCGATCCTATCGACAGACGAGTGTGCATCGCTTGCACACCCAACCCCGATTGAGGTTGCAGCCGATGCCACGGGGGGTAGCGAGCCTTCTGAGATTTCTCGAAAGGAAAGTGGAGCGCAAGGTAACGTGGTGCGTTCTGCGTAGGCCGCTTGAGTATACTGCAGTTCTGCGTGAGCGTTTTCCTCGTCGAGTTCGGTCGGCATGCTGCTCACAGGGTCTGCGGCCGTGATCAACAAGTCCTCCGGGACCAGCCTAATCGTATGGTTCGACGATTCCCTCTTGGGTCCATCGGTTTGGGTCGACAGAGTTGAGTCCCTCTGGCAGGCTCCTCCTTTTCTGCATGGTTGTATTCCTGAGATTCCGCGTTTCCACCATTCGTAGGCAGCTACGGTGACTTCCCCGCTTAGTAGATGATCGAGTGCACCCTGAGTGGCATGGACGACAAAACGGAAGAAAATTTGTTACCTGCCTGGTCAAGTCCGAGTCTGATCATCTGAGAGGGCGTATGAAGACGCACCACACGCCATGTCAAAGATGAGAGGCTGGATGGACCCAAGTGTCTTTCCCTCGTGGGCCCACCATCTAAACTCGAGACCTGTCATTCACGTCTGTGCATGATATATCTTTTCACTGACCTTTCTAGCCAGGTAGACATGCATGCACGGACGCCCGGAAAGTGCGGGTTACGATATGACGCGCCGACCTTGAGTATCAGATTGAGTGGGATTTATCCACCCCGTCGCAGGTCCGAACCTGTTTGTAATACTTGATTCGATAATGAGAACGAATGCTAGTGACGCGAAAAGCCTCATTGCCGTACATTATCCACACCGTGTTCTCCATAGTTAACTCGCATAGACTGTTGAAGGTTGCCTGTCGTCCCTACCCGATGGGACCTACCCCCATTGGACATAGTGCACGATGATCGAGTATGAGAACAACTAACAGGGTTGAGTATTTATTTATTTATTTTTTGAAGCACAGAAGAAAATAATTTTATTCGTGTCCTCGACGCGCCTGGGGCGGTCATGCCGCCCGCGCCTTGACCTTCCCCAGAGTCATCCCAGTCCGTCTCACAGGTAACCACGCTTCCGAAATGGCTACCGAACGCACGGATACCCAAGGAAGAGTCGTCGAGGTAGAATCCGAGCCTCTGGCACAACGCGACCCCGATGTCGAAGCGACACCGCCGGCGGACGAAGGGGCTGAGCAAGCGCGAGACGGGCGACAAGAGAAGAAGGAAGGCACTTCCCTACGAGAACGCGAGGCAGGCAAATCAGTCCTGCCATTCTCGAGAGTGCAGAGGATCATCAAGGCGGATAAGGTATGCTGCGACGCGTTCTATTGCGACGAACGGAGTGACATGCAAGGGACGTCGTGGGTGTGCAGGATCTTCCCATGGTGGCTAGGGACGCGACGTTGTTGATCTCGCTGGCGACGGAAGAGTTCATCAAGAGGCTTTCGCAAGCGTGTCAGAGACTTGCTGAAAGGGACAAGAGAACGACCGTCCAACAAAGAGACGTTGGTACGATATCGCTGTTTGTCACGTGGTATGCTGCCCATATCAGTGCCCCTAGCTAGTATCGTCTGTCGAGTGGATGAGTTTTTGTTTCTGGAGGGCGAGTTGACAGACAGTGAGGCGCGTCGGGTGCGTTACTCATGTCCGATCTTGCAGAGATAATTGGGTCTCGGGAAACGACGGGGAGACGAAAGCCCCAGAAAGCCCCAGCTGACGTCGGAGCACCTGGTGATCCGGATCAATCACAACCAACACTCCGCAATTTTATGCAGAAAACCAACGTAGATGAGGATGCCGGGGAGGCTAATAGTAACGTTGTCATGGATGATGATGACGGGGCTATGTACGCTGGATGATGGACGCAGTAGGTGTGAGTGCTGTTCATGAGGTGTCTGAGTCGGTTCGCGACGCTGATGCGCTCATGTACAAGGTAAAATGGTATGAGTACTCACACAACACTGAAGGGTCCAACCATGACAGCTTGTTCTACGTGTTTGATGGTATAGAATACTTACCCGCAGAAAAGAACTTGCCACGGTGCTAATCCCCATTAAATTATTGTAGATGGCTCATTAACATTAATCTATTCACGCTAACGTGGAGAAGGGAGAAAGATACATCATATTGCTGGGACAGAACGATATATTGCTTTAGGTTCTCTCGGCAAATGCAGCCGCGAGGAACTCCTCAATCTCTTTCTTATGTTGAGTCTTCATGGAACGTAAGTAACTAAATAAGGGTAAGGAAACTCAGTCCATACC